>BSBM01000361.1:54152500-54380000 GCA_027924585.1 Larix kaempferi
TCTAAACTGGCTATGGGTTATAGGTTTTAAGGGTTGGGTGTTTCATGATAGAGTTTAGGGTTGATGAGAATTAGAGGTTATAAGGGTTAGAGGTTAATTTTTATTTGACTATACACTTTAGAGGTTAGGATTACATGGTTAGGGTTATAGGGGTTAAGGGATATATTCCATTATGTGTTAGTATTTAGGAGTTTTATGGGCTATACTAGTTTAGGATTATAGTGGGCCAAGAGTTATGATGGTTAGTGGTACTGGGGACTAGGGATTGCAGTAGATATGGGGGTCATGGATTTATGGTTAAAAGGATGAAGATTTAATGATGTACATGAGGATAATGCAAGTTAGTGATTTTGTGTAATAATATATCTCCTAACCCTTGTGGGGAATGAGAGAAGAGAGGGCTGAGGGATTGGGTAGAGTGGAAGAGAGGGAGGGGATTGGAAGAGAAATGGGGGTGGGGTTATAGAGGGAGGGGGGGGGGTTAGGGAGAAAGATAAAAATAAAAGTGTAAAAATGACGCGTGCATGCATCCAACAACGCGTGCGTGCATTTTCGTGCATGCGTGTGTGGATTCAATTTTTTTTGGTTCCCTTGCAAGTTTGGTATTAGCTTCGGATTGCCAAACCTTGAGGCCCAGTCTAATTTATGGCAGAACACGACAATTTCTGTAACTTCATGTTTTTCACGCCTAGTTCTGCATATGCTCCACTTGTGCACTACCAATGAAATTGCACACACTTGTTGAGCTCTGTGTGCATATTCTAACTATATATTTTTGGAATAGATCTGTTATTTTTTTCTATTTTTAATTCATTTTTAACTGCACTCATGTCAAATTTGTAAAAAACATAGGTCATTTATTTGGCCTATAACTTTTGATTGGCTTACCTATTTCGAGAACGGAAAAGAACCCGCACAAGAGTACAAGAATACCTACAAGCTAATTTTTTTTTTTTGATTATGTTCAGACCATGATATGGTGGCTCAAAACTTGACCATGTCGTTTTAGTGCTTCACTGACTTTCGTAATTTAAAAAAAATATAAAATTAACTTTTAAAATTTTGGAAAAATAGCGCCGCACAAGATTTGTCTGTTTCCTACGGCTCTACATATTTGTTTTCTCATAAATTGATAATTTACATAACAAACAAGTGGCCCAACAAAAACATGTGCATTATGTTTTACATAAAAAATAACATACCAATCTTAAAATAATGACATTTTGGGGTGGTTATACCACTTTTACATAAATAAAAATAATATATTTCGGAAGGTAATCCGTTTTTCTACGTTTCATCTTTTTACACCTAATTCTAAAAACTGTTGTAGGTACCCCTAATAATTCATTTTAATGATAAGATTTCTGTTTTTCCAACATGCCATTGCAACTAACGTGTCATAAGTGGGTATCATTACCTTGCACTAGCCCACATACAATCCACAAATATAAAATGAGGTTACTATACAAATTACCACAAAACTCACATCTAGAGAAAAAAAATTTGACCTTAAAGAAATTTCAAAAATACAATAACATGGTGACATATTTTGTAGTTAATGTCAAACAATTTATGGATATGTTGTAGTGAGCACCAACATGTGATCGATTTTTTAACTATTTCTAACTAGTATCAAGCAATAAAGATATCCTTCACTTCATTAAATTTCTTCTTTTTTGGCCATTCAAAATAATATGAAGGAATAATATAGATCTTATAGATTGTTTAATCCATTTTTACACTACAATAACAATTTTATCAATTCAAAATTTCAAGTTTGACAAAAAAAAATGCATAATCAGATTTTCAAAATTTTAAAACATTTAACCTTCTTTATAACACTACATCAGATCATTTCCCTAAAAAATATACTAAGAAATAAAATGTGAAAAAGAAACATGGCATCATGTTTAATATTCATACCTAATATAATTCTAAACATTCATAAGTTCAATATAATTCTACATGAATTCCCTGTCAAAGGAATCGCGTGGGAAGATTGTCATGTTAAGTATCAAAGCATCTATGGGTTGAAGAAAACATTCAAATGTAGAGCAGCAACGGAAACAGAGTAAGGGACAGAGTATGGAATGTAGAAAAACAGGGGCATAATCTCAATGGAGCTCTGAGGCTCTTAGATCTATTCTATTCAAACCTGAAATGAACACACATACACATTTACATATCCATGCCTCTTCATATGAGGCGTGTTTACTTCTACACCTAATGCCTTAACTCCACACACGGAGGTAGGTGAATTGAAAGGATGCTGGCGGGAGGAATTATCTCCAACACTCCCCCATAATTTTGACCATAAACAAAATACTAACATCTAAAGCATACATGCAATGCAATGCCTTCATGGGCTTTCAGCAGAAAACATTAATGCATGCTGGTCTAAGTCTCAGCTAGGCTTACACTCATAGACCCAAAAAATTGATTTACTTCACTACAGGATATGGAGTAAGTTTACCTTTTTCTTCTTTCTGCTCCACACTTTGAACTCAACATTCTTCTTCAACTTTTCTTCAAGCTCTTTGGGCTTGATTCTTCCATCAAAATCTACAAATTCTTCAATGGACTGTTGCCAAGTATTTTCATCCTCAAATTCTGATTTCAACATGCTTAGTTCGTATGTTGTGGGAATTTCAAGATCCCACATGATATTCACATCCTTCATTCTATTTTCATCCTCTTCATTGGCATACTGCCATGACATTAGATGATAATAGTGCCCGATCTCTTTAGGACTCCATTTCATAAGAATGTCTTCAATTGGTTCATCTTCATCCTCTGCATCTTCAATGCAGATTTCTTCATCGATGGTGCTGCTAAGCACTCTGGGCATGTCATCTTCATCATAACACATTGGCTCTTCAAGCCTTCCATTAAACAAATTTTCTTCATCTTTTGTAGCTACATGGCTGCCTTCTTTTCCATTTATCTTTGCAGCTCCAATGCTGCCTTCTTCTTCATTCTCTACTTCAAACAAGGACATCACATTGTCCACATTCTTCAAAAACTCTTGAATTATTTCATCATCATATTCATTTACATTTTGCTAATTTGCAGGATGATTTCTATATGCACCTACACACATTCAACTACTCCTTCATCTGCAACTATGGCTGCTTCATCATTGCTTTCATTGCTACAGCTCCCCCTTTCACCGAATTCTCTTTGTAAAAAGTCCCATGTTTCCTTGGACTTTTCTATATCAACAATCAACATTAGAATGCTGTCATCCAAAGCTTTTTGGATACGATATAATGCTCTTGCATCATTTTTCCTGAGAATTCTCAACCCTTCCTTCTGAGCTGATGATAAGGCCTCATAGGCTTTTTCATTCGAGGGTTCTTCATATCCTTTCTCAACTAGTTCCCATAGGTTGTCTTTGCAAAAGCCTGCTTTCATTTCACTGGCCCAAAATGCATAATTGGTGCCATAAAACATGGGAGGTGGTGGCATAAAATTTCTGCTCATAAGTTCGTCCTCAACATCTTGATTTACATCTTCAGACTGTAGCTTTGTTACAACAAAGTTCTCCATACATGCAAACAAATATATATTTTCTGATCTGTGTAAAATTTCCATGTGCTTAGTCTTATTGGCCTCTGCTAATCGTTTCCTCTTTCCCATTTCTTCTCTTCTTTGCAGCAGGCGCCGCTTTCTTGAGCTTAGGAGCTACAACCTTCTTTACACCCTTAGCAGGCTTCTTAGCGGGGGCAGGCTTTTTGGCAGGAACTGCCTTCTTAGCCGATGCCGCCTTCTTAGCAACGGGCTTCTTTAGCTCCTTAGAAAGCTTGAAGGAGTTCTTGAACTTGGTGAGCTTACCAGATTTGGAAAGATTTCTCAGCAGAATTGTTGGAAGCTTCCTGAAATTGGCAGGGAGTTGGGATTGATACTTATTATCGATATAAGCTGCTATGGCATACTGGCTGGAGCCGGTTCTCTCCTTCAAAGAAGTAATCGCTTCTGTGAGATATATCGGATGAGAAGGTGGCAGTTTCAATCCCTTGGAAGCCCTTGGCTTCTTTTCCTTGAGGACATTGTTGGAAAATTTTGTGCTACCCTCCTTGCTTCTTCTTTCCTTATCACCTCCAGCGATCCTAAAATCCAGGAACCGATAAACAATAGTGGGGCTTCTCTCCCCTTATGCATAGAACGATGGCCAAAACCTATGGCTTCAAACGATGGAGAGAGGCAGCTTCTTTTACAACGTCTTCCTCACCAAACACAACCCAGACTGGCGGTTGGCTTCAACAATCTCAGCGATTCTACAAGACCATGCGGCTCCTTGGAAACTCTCCTTCATGAAGGCGGCTACTTAAGCCTTTCAACTGCGACATAGATTCTGCACCAGTGCTTGCCCTGCTTGAGATCAAACCCTTGCCAGGCCCTTCTGTTCTAATATCAAATCGTTTCTTCTTTCCTACGTCGAGGGCCCTCTGCCCCTCAATATTTCCTCGCCATCATTCATCCAGAGGTGGCGGGTTCGACTCCGATTGGATGACCAGCTGTACGAAGCAATAGTTAAAGTCTTCAAGCAAATCAACGACAACCTATGAACAGTTGGGCTGGCGCCAGTTGGGCTATGCCCAATTGGGCTCATCCATCAAAGGAATTAGTGTTCAGAATGTTAGAGAAATCTGATACAGACCAAAATAAAGAAATCGATCGCGGGGAATTCTGGGAATTTGTGAGACAATTCTGTAGGGATATGGTGGTGACATACGCAAGAGAAATGATGATTGTGACAATAGGAGTCCATGCTGTGGCTGCGTTGACAAAGATGGCCACTCAGAGAGTACCTGTAGTGGGCGGTTTACTTTCAAAAGTAACAAATATAGTTTTTTTTTGCATTTGCCTCGGCTGCTGCAGATGGTTCTTTAAACTCTTTGGTGAAAAACACTTTTTCTAACGGGTGCCCTATCTGGACTTTCTTTCACAAAGATGAGCGGCTCTCACTCTAAGCAGCTTCTTTAAACGCACGACCAGTGGCTCTTTTCTTCACTCAGGTGGCTGACTAATGGCAGCGCTGTCTAGATCACTATGTGATCTGGTATTCTTCCAGCTACTATGGATGTGATTCACCTCAATGGAGCTGGTTGCTCGTACTCCTTTCTTTGCAGCAGGTTGGCTTGGCTGACCAACACTGGTTGTAACCCTGACAACACTCGGATCCTTCACATGGCTGGTGAAGGAGGATTCGTGACTCTAAGCTCTAATACCATGTTCAAATGCAGAGCAGCAGCGGAAACAAAGTAATTGACAGAGTATGGGAGGCAGACAAAACAGGGGCAGAATCTCAATGGAGCTCTAAGGCTCTTAGATCTATTCTATTCAAACCTGAAATGAACACACATACACATTTACATATCCATGCCTCTTCATACGAGGCTGTTTACTTCTACACCTAATGCATTAACTCCACACACAGAGGTAGGTGAATTGAAAGGATGCTAGTGGGGGGAATTATCTCCAAAAGAAAATGGGTTGTTATGTTAACTATTAAAGCATTAAGAAATAAAAAAATGGATATAAATAAAGAAGAGTGAATCATTTTAACCTTACGAAAATGGAACGAATTTCCAAAAATGCTAGATATTATAATTTAGAAAAATGAGTAATTGTATTGATAATCAAGAAGAGACAAATAAGCTCTTCCTAAAAAAACATAACATTTATACAACATAAATCCTCATTTTTGAAGAAAAATAATATAATTCATATAGTTTTCAAACATAATAATCTTAAAATACCTATAAATGAAAGACAAATAATCTTCTCATTCTATAACTTTAAAATAAAGACCTAATAAATTTATACAATCACAAACCCTATTTTTTAAAGAAAATAATATTATTATTATAATCTCCAAATATGATATCTATAAATATCAAGACAAGTTCATCATTATATAGCTTAACTCAAAGAGGCATAACATATTTGTGCAGCATAATAGTCCTTTTAAAAATAATAATAATATTATTATGAGATACTTTCTTTTTAAAAGAGAAAAGGAAATAAGATGATTCATATAATCTTCAAACATAGTAATCTGGAAACTATTTATAATTTTTTTACATAAATGGAAAATATGAGTGAGAATGATTGATTATTAATTTTTTTAAAAGAGAAAAGGAAATAAGATGATTCATATGATCTTCAAACATAGTAATCTGGAAACTATTTATAATTTCTTTACATAAATGGAAAATATGAGTAAGAATGATAGATTGTTAACTTGAAATAACCTTACTATTTTCATTACCTAATCCTAATTCTCGAAACATACATCGAAGGAGAACCTTATTTTGGATAAACATTAATAGATGCACGATTTTGTAAACATATCAGATATGTTTAAAAATTCACTATCAATAATATGAATACATGTAAAAGAATAATGAGATTCTGAACAAAACTTAATTATCCAACTTTACGAAAAAATCCAAATAAAATCAAATAGGTAGATAAATATACAATAGACTAAAAATAGGACTCATCCTTCTAATCACATTGTGCCCGTGTCCAAATGTTATGGAACATCTCCAGTCCCATCACATGCACAACTCAATTCTAATCACATTACCTAATACAAAGAGATTTTGAGGTGGGAATAGATCATGACAACCTCAAAGTATTTCTGGGAACAAAGATTATCTTCATATTATAAACAATGTATTACAAAGATACTAGGTTATGATTTTGAAATTGTCTATAAAAAGGGGAAACAAAATATGGTGGAAAATACACTTTTTAGAAATGAAGATGACATTGAGCAATTACTGAGTACCTCATCAAGTGGAAAAATATTCCAATAGAAGGGGCAACATGGCAAGATGAGTTATTCAGGCATCAAGAATCACTCTCTCTTTCTAGAGGCATTGAATCTTTGTTGGATGTCTTGATCTATTCAACAAATTTCGCTACTTGATTAACCTTAGTTTGAGCTTGAGGATTTCTCCTATGTTTACACATTGGATAACAGTATGTCAATTGAATTCATGGCTAGAACCCCAAGAACACTTAAAAAGGTTTGTGGTTAATAGAGCCATGGAGGAATCTATTATAGTAATGTTGAACATAGGTAAGGCTCTCATCCCATGTGCATGAACATATTATAGTTATGAACATAAGTAAGGCTCTCATCCCATGTGCATGAACATTTGGAGTTGTTATTCATTATTAGGATATGCAGAATCATCTTGTTGACTACATTTATATGTTCATAGCTTTGGGGGTTGGAAGGTAGTCAATTTTCTCAACTTGGTGTCCATCATCAACTACATGCTAGACTAAAAAGTACTAGAGAACCTATTCCTAGGAGACTGAAATGAACCCAGAGATGCTTGAAGGACTTAGCACTAGCCTTTAATGTAACACTCTTCATGCAAGGTGTTAAAATGGCTTAAATAACTGATTGAAAACCACAAATACATGTTCATTTCCATTCCTGGTTGAAGGAGGATCAAACATGTAGTCCATGGAGATAGTGTCCAATAAAAAAACCCTTGTCATTTAACCGTCCTCATATTTTAAAAACATAAAGCAGTCATTTTAGTTTGATAACAGAATATAGTCTCCAATAAAAAAACCCTTGTCATTTAACCGTCGTGGTATTTTAAAAACACAAACCCTTGCCATTTAACAGTCCTGGCATTTTAAAAGCACAAACCCTTGCCATTAACAGTCCTCGCATTTTAAAAACACAAACCCTTGCCCTTTAACAGTCTTGGCATTTTAAAAACACAAACCCTTGCCATTTAACAGTGCTGGCATTTTAAAAACACAATCCCTTGCCATTTAACAGTCCTGGCATTTTAAAAACACAAACCCTTGCCATTTAACAGTCCTGGCATTTTAAAAACACAATACAGTCTAGTTTATATTTATCCATTTTGAGCCTGCAACAATCTGAAAAGTATTCTTAAAAATAAAAGATAAATTCGTTTATCTTTTCTGGCACCTTCCCTTCTTGATGAGCTTTCTTCATATTCGTCCAGTTCTTTAGAAACAAATCGCTCCGTTCACCTTCAAGTTCATTTGGAATTGTAAACTTAATGTTTTTAAGCTGCGGGGATTTTTGGAGCAAGCAACTCAAAAAACGAATTTCTATCTCATTACATTTGTTGATTTGTATCTCTAGCGACTGAAGATTAGTAACTAGAGAACTTAAATATGATGGCGTTGGATTTAGATGTAACTCCTCCTACAATGCAAAGGGCAATGATGAGAAACTAAAATCATTTAAACCTGCATGCTTTGATGCATATTCAGGCCAAATTCAAATTCAAGGATCATATGTATCTATATTGATAATGATCAATAAAAAATAATTATTTCTTACCAAAACAAGGTGTTCCTTCAGCGCCAAACGCTCCAGATTAGGAAGCCTCCCAAGTAGGTTGAGAACAGGAACAGCCATTCTTTGCAGTCCACTGAAAGGAAGAAAACGGATTTCAAGCACCTTCAACGATTTCAAGCTTCCCAGTATCTCACGAAATTTGTTTGCCGAACAATTGTATTCTCCTTGACCGGTACTTGAATCCAACGACAAGGCATTCAAATTGTTTCCAAGGTCCATTTCCAATGCTTTGATTGCAGGGGATAGCTCGCCAAACAACACTGCATTCACTCTTAAGTCGTTTACTGGTCCAACGTTCTTGAAATTTGTAAGTCTGGGACAATTCACAGTCAAAACTTGCATGCCATGAACATACACTATTAAATCTCTAAGGTAGGGAGTGGAAATGACAGGCCTCCGCAAACCATCACATCTCACTACGTGAAGTCTCCCAAGACGAGGGCAGTGTGAAATAAAGGCGGCTAAAGAGTCATCTGTCAGTTCTATAGACATGAAGATGCAGTGCGAGAGATCTTTAAATCCGACGAATTGGGTTGGAAGACGTGTGAGAATATAATTGTAGAGTACGAGAAAAGTGAGACGAGTACAGGAGAAAAGAGCCTCTGAGACCGGGCTTTCCCTTGCAGGGAAATCTCTGAGAATAAGCGATTTTACATTCTTCCTAGCAACGCACTCCAACCAATTCGATATACTTTGGCGGGTAAACCGCCATGGGTACGGAATGGGAGTGGGATTCCACGGCCTGAGCTTATCTCGATTCCACGGGGTGATGTCGTTGGTGAGATAAAGAGCGGAGAGATTTCCTGAATGCGACTGCAATATGTTGGATATGATATTCTCCACGTTTGCGAGGCCGAAGAGGGGATCGGGTTTGGGAGGCCGAAGATGGGGCGGTGTGAGAAGATAGGGAGAGAGGCGCATGCTAGGTATTTTTCTGTAAAGAAATCTCCAGCGCTTACAGAGGACGGAGCATTGGACTACCTCTATGAACGACAGTTTGGAAAGAATGACGAATAGGAGACTGTCAGGTAGGGTAGACAGTCTGTCCGAAGCTCTGCCCATAACTGTGATAGTTATGGATCTCCACTGTAGGGCGAAAAAACAGCTTAAGCAATTACAGAGAGAGGTTCAAATGAGAAGAAACCTTGGCACTCACAGAGGTTCAAAAGTATATATACACACGCAAAGTGGAAGTGGAAGTGGGATATTAGGTTGGAGATGTATGAAAGTGGAGTGTGGTTATACAGTCAACTAAGTATATATAAAAAGGAAGGGTGTCAAATAAGGTTTGGATGTAGGTTGAAGTGGATGTTAAAAGGTTCATTTTAAAGCCTGGATCTCTGGAGTATTAAGAGGAGTTTTTAACCGATCACCTATCACAAGGAGTGCTTAACGGTACACCCATTCACATTTATCACAAAAAGTGTTTTAACGGTACAACCATTCACACTCTATTTTAAGCCGCTTAGAATTATATATATATATATATATATTATTTTTTTTTTTAATTTAATATTTTTTAATGTACAACTCCATAGTGGACTCTAGAGGGCATGGAATGGAAGTCAATCACTTGTTGTTATGTGGTGTATTAAGGCTTGAACCTTTCAAAGGTAATGGGTGTTAAAGAGGGTTATGGCTTTTTGGAATTTAATCTATAACCATAAATTTGGGTCTTTTCTCTAAGTACAATTTATTAAACATTAATGTTAAAATGATTTATATACGGGAAAGTGTCAAAAAGGATTAGGAGAATTAGTTTTTAAATGAGTAGTAATATTCTAAGTTTTTTACTTTTTTTGAGTCCATTTAACCAAACCGATTTTGACCAAAAACCATCATAAAGTCCAAAATTTAGAATAAATTTAGTCCAAATTTTAGAGAAAGTTGTTGTTCTTTTACCTATAACTCTTTAATGTGAAAGCAATAACATTAATATATTATTTAAAAATTAATAATAAAAAATATCTATCTTATTAGTGGAAGTTATTCATGAAAGACTAAAATAATTTATTTCACATATTAATAAATTATTTTAGATTTTATGACTATAAAAGCTAAAGATGAATATATAGAATATGTATCAAGGAACTTATTAAAGAGGGTTTGGAAGTTGGTGGAAGTGGTTTCACTATTGCTGACCTAGTCTATGGGCTTATTTTGTGGCATCTTTGAATTAACTTTATAACTATAAATTCACCTCTTCTTTCTAAATACAACCCATTAATGTAACATACCATTTTTTACCCTGGAATGTAATCATGTAAATATTAATGAAATGGCTAGAAATCTGGCATGAATGGTCTGGTGTGGACATAAGATGTAATTATGTACATTTTATATTTTTTAGAACGTTATTATACCATAGTATGGGTCATATGATGACATAAACACTGTAGTATGGGCCATAATAAGTCAAATATAGCTCTTGGTGCCCTCATTATGACCACCACCGGCATTTATTACCACTATTTGGCATAAGGTGCCCCGTTTCCCTGTTTTATGGATCTGAGTTTGACTGAGGGCGCCCATGCATTGTATCTAGTCTTTTTCCCCCCTTCTTGGATATTTTGGCCTATCCTAGCCTACCTAACTTCCACCCAACCTTATCCACCACATGTGTGACCTAATTTATGACTTACCATGCTCACCCAACGTTCACATGGGCAATTCGTACCATTCAAGGGTGATTTGGGAGCCTATTGGTCAACCTAGGGGGGGTTGGGGTCAAATCTAAGCTAACCACTTGTCAAAGCCTCCCAAGGCACTCAAATTCTTCCAAACATTATATCTATGTACTCACAACTCATTTCTATATGAGACATAATGGACAGTTAATAAACTCTGATATTTGATCATTTGTATTTCTGGTTTTTGATCATTTATTTACTGGTTTTGATCATTTATATTCCAGAATTCTTTTTGCACTAAAATATTGCATAGTAAGCTATTTATTTCAACTGTGAGGTAATCCATAGTATCTAGATCCTACTGTCATAGATATTTAAAATGGTATCAGAGCTCTTGGAGCTACGATTTGAAACAAAAGATTGTTTTAGTGGTGTGCCAGAAACAGTGGAGAAACCACATAAGTCCCTAGAACCATTTCCTTTAAGCCATTGGAGAAATAAATTAGATTCTATCCAGGGTGTCATGCTCTCCTGAATGTTCCCACTATCAAACAGGGTTTGAATATGTTAGTGTAGATCCCCTCATGAGTGATTGAAAGTTTTCTATTGCAGGTACAACAACCTCTACATGGGTTTGAAAGTTCCTCTTCTTACTCCATTCAGTTATGCAGAGTGGAAACCTAAAATGTGTGCATATCTCAGGAGACAAGGTCTCTATGATGTGTTTATTGGTGTTGAGAAGGAATCAGAGTCTTATGAAGAGAAAAATCATTGGCTAAATGATTGTGACAAAGTATTCAGAGCTATGTGTCTAGCTATGTCTCCAAGCATGCACTACTTGATTGATTCTGCAGACTATCCATTTGAGATATGGTCCAACTTGGACAAGGCTCTTGATAAGAAAAAGAATGGTGCATTGAGTGAGCCTATGGCCACCTCTACATGTTCTCTCCCTCCTACTGTTTCGGCCTCTACTCTCTTTGATGAAGTTGTTCATGAAGATAAAATGGAAAAATATTCAACACAAGTTCCTGTTGGTATAGATCTATTTGATTCAAATGCTTCCTATAAAGGTTATGAAGTAGAAAGTGAAGATACATCATCTATTGCATAATATGTTGCTGCAAATGATGAAGATACAACAAATGGAGCATCCATTGAAGAAGAACTATATCTACAATAATTGTTCTCCCATCATACTTCTTCTACTGAGGATTCTCTATCAGTTATTGCTCTAGAAGATAAGCATTTTTCATATGAGTTTGCTGATGTGCAAAGTTGTGGTTCATTGGATATTTTGGAGTATACATCATATTATGGAGTTCATGCATTCGTACTCCTTGGTCCCATGCCTCCTCTCACTTTCTACATGGTCACATGTACACTTCCTCAAGCTATTGTTGAAGAAGGAAATATGGCAGAAATTTCAACTCAAGTTCGAAATGGTGAAAGTCTCCTTGAAGTGACTCCTTCTCTTATTGTTGTAGAAATTCATGAGAACTATGATTTATCATCTTCAAATGTAGTTGATCCAAGAGAAGACATTTGAACCCCCATTGTTGAAGAAGAACTCTCTCTATCATCATTGTTCTCCAATAATTCTTCAAATGCTGATTTTGAGGATGATAAGCTAGTTGTTGAAGACCCTTTGCATACTTCACTAGATGATGGTGCAAAATTTGCTGATCTTTTGGATTATTTGAAGGTTTCATCAATATGTGAGATATCTACAAATGCACTCACCATTTCTGATCCAAGTATTTCTACCTATATTCCTCTATGGTGACTAGCACATTTCCTCACAACTCTAATGAAGAAGGAGACATTGCCATTGTCTTAGCATGCATTGAACCCTTGTTCCTTTCATTTGGACCTGATCATACATGTTTTGGATCTATTTTTAGTTCATATTTCAATTCCAAAGATCATTTGGAACCATTGTTCACCATTCTTGGAGCTTCCATAATAGTTTTGAGTTCAAAGTTTCAAGAAATTTCAGTTCTGCTTGATGTTGATTTCACTACTCTTGGTTCAGAGTTTTCGGCTCAAGCATCTCAAGACTCATTTGGACTTGATTTCAGTCTAAAGTTCAATTCTAATGAGCATCCACTTCTGCTCTCACATCAGTGTATTGGAGATTCTCTACATGGATACATTGTTCATCATGCATCGCTATTCATGTTCCTGATCTAGTTGAGAAGCATCCACTTCTTCCAAAGAAGAAGCTTCCTCCAGACATCTAATCAAGTTCACACCTACTTGAGTTTTGGTGAACTTTATTTTGGTATATTTCATGTCCACTTTAGAGGGGAGGTTTTATTTCCCAAGAGGTTTTCCTCCTTAGATTGGTTACATGGACAAATAAAAATTGTTGTAGTAAAAGGTGAAGTGAGCCTTAGTTTCCAAGGCCTTATTTTGATTACTGACACAATTATAGATTATGGGGGGGTGTTATAACATTATTATACCATAGTACCTTAATAATACATTAATCTGGTGGCTATTTGGTGCTAAACTGGTTAATAATGACGATTCTAGGTAGTTAGGAAGTTGTTAGAAGTTAGTTAAGGCATATGATGACTTAACCACCAAAGTATGGGCCAGAATAAGTCAAATATAGTTGTTTGCGCCCTCATTATGACCACCACCATCATTTATTACACCTATTTGTCCTAAGGTGCCCTATTTCCCTGTTTTATGGATCTGAGTTTAACTAATGGTGCCCATGCATTGCATCTAGTCTTTTCCCCCCCTTCTTGGCTATTTCGGCCTATACTATCCTACCTAACATCCACCCAACATTATCCACCACATGTGTGACCTCATTAATGACTTACCATGCTCACCCAATGTTCACATGGGAAATTCGTACCATTCTAGGGTGATTTGGGAGCCTATTGGTCAACCTAGGGGCGATTGGGGTCAAATCTAAGCTAGCCACTTGTCAAAGCCTCCTAAGGCACTCGAATTATTCCAAACACTATATATATGTACTCACAACTCATTTCTATATGAGGCATAATGGATAGCTAATAAACTCTGATATTTGATCATTTGTATTTCTAGTTTTTTATCATTTATTTACTGGTTTTTGATCATTTGTGACTGGTTTTTGATCATTTATATTCCAGAATTCTTCTTGCACTAAAATATTGCATAGTAAGCTATTTCTTTCAACTGTGAGGTAATCCATAGTAGCTAGATCCTACTTTGATAGATATTTTACAATATTAATATAAAATCCATGACCACTAGAGACTAAGAAGGATGAAGAACAAATGGAGAGCTATGATTACACAAGAGAGCAAGTGAGGATGGCGTTTATGGGGGAGATGATCCTAGTGATTTATAATTTAAGTAACTATCCTTATTATACCTTTTTAGCCTAATTTTTATTAAAGCCTCTTTAATTAAAGTGCATTAGCCTTTACTTGGGTTAATTATCCTAAACTTGGAATTAATGCGAGAAAAAGGTGAACTCCTCATGAGTTCCACTTGTTTATCTATCCTTAGCCTTAAATGCCACTTAGCTAGTTGTCAACATGCATATAATTATTGAGAACTATTTCATTCTATCATCATTCTTTCATGATTCATCCATAAGTTGTTGTCAACTTTGAGCCATCATCACTTATACCACCATCACTTGTACCATAGTCTGGACATGTACTCAGGTAAGGTAGCTTTCCTTGGAGCCCCTGCATGAAGAGTCCCTATTTGTGTATGAAATGCTTGAATTTATACCCGTTATGTATTTTATTAAATTATTGTTATCTTATGATTTAAATGCATGGAATTATTACCATTGTGTGAGTGTTTTTATTTAGAAATAGTTAGTAACAATTTTATATGTGTTTATATTAAATCTGGGTGATTATATACATATTTAATTCGGTTATAAATGGTTAATGGAAAATGAAATTAAGTGTTAGAGGTGAATTCAGTCAGTTGGTTGAGTAGATCATGTGGACCCAAGGGCATTGTGAGGTCATCGAGTACATGACAGTTTGGTATCAGAGCCCAAGGTTGTAGCATTGGGACTACATAGGCCATATTTGAATTTTGCAAGTAGAATGATAGGTTGCACACAAAGTGTTTGATAAATGCATCACAGAAATAATTTGGTGAAATCAATTTTGAATTCTTCCATTGCTCAATTCAAATAGGTAAATAAATCATTGAATGGGTGTTTGAATGGTTGGCTAAAATCATAGAGCTATTGTGGAAAAATTTGTGAGTTTTATCAAAATTTGGGCGAAGTTACACTTTATAGGAAAACTCTTTGACCAATTCCTTATAAAAAATATTTGTTTGAAGTGTTCATATTTGGATTTCAAAATTAGCACGGAAGCTAGTAATAAGTAAAATCATGAATGGAAAAATCCAGTCTTCAAAATTTCGATGGAATTTGGCATAAGTGTAAAAAAATCCAGTTCAATCAACTCATGGAAATTTACTAGCAAGAGGAAAAAGCCAGGAATACTGAATTCTATTGGTTGACAAAATGATTTCGAGTATTGGTAGGGGCTAGTTGTAAATTTGACTTGGCCACATGTTTATGAAAAAAATTTCAAGCATAAATTCCCTAGAGCCACTTGTGAAAAATTCAAATTTTGAAAATTCTTATATGGACCACCATAAATACCACGTGGACAGTGTGACATGGAGGTGCCACGTGGATCTAGGATGATGTGGAATTGCCACTTGGATGAAGAGTGTAGCATGGACCAACCACATTTAATGGGTTCTAGCTTATAGTCTAAGCATTAAAAAAAATTAACCCCTAAGTGCTAGAATATGATCCAAGGGATTATAATAGCTTAGCACCTTAGTGTTAGATCTGATGTACCATGCAATCAAAGGTCTATAATAGATGCTAGGAGGAAAGGGGATAATCATCGTCAGTGATCAAGATCGGTCAAAGGAGCCCGCAATTGATGGTTGTGATTCATAACACCTCCACGACTTGCACATTGGTTGACGTAGAGTGATAAAGACATTGGGAGCATATTTCCTATCCACATGTCTGCTTTTAATTGGAAATGGCTATAGCAATAGCTTTTTCAAAATTACTTCTTAGTGAGTCATTACCACTTTTGATAATAGATAACCACTAGTGCATTTCCACCCAAGTGTAGGTGGTATGAGGACCTTGTAAGCGTTGAAGGTGACCTATCTACATTGCGGTATGACTTGCAAGTCCCATATGAAACCTCAATAGACATGTGTCATGACACGCCAACAGCTTGCCACGTTAGCGTCATGGAACATTAACAAATGTTTAGAGCCAAAACTTGTTTTGGCTATACAAGAAGTAGCTTAAATAAAAAATTGATGAGACCTACACCATTTCGATGACATTTATTGAGTCTATAGGATTACTAATGAGGGGCATGGACCCATTCTGCTCCATTTTACAGAAATTTTGACTTAATAGGATTTGAAGGCACATAGGTTGATGATGGACAAAGGCAGCTCAGTTGAGGCCCAAATTATTATGCTACAGTCTTGATCTAGGCACATAGATAAATCTGAATCCTCGAGGCCTAATTTATAAAGGTGTGGATCCATGATGCAAAAGAAGGTCAAAATCCACTATTTGGGTGCGCAAAGGTTGATTCTTGGAAACTTGGAGGAAAAAGTGGTCCAAGAACTCATAACCAGAAAATTTGATGATTTCGACATTTTGCATACTCATCAAGTTGAACAAATTTTTTTAGAGGCAATTTTCCCAAAAAGTCTTAGTTTCTGAGATAGTAGTTTTCAATGAAAATTCTAATTCTAGAACAATTGAATAAATTGAAAATTGATGATTGCATAATTATTAGTGATAATAGGTCACTCTTCGTATTAGTGATGAGTCAAGGAATATGCCACTTTTCATATTAGTGATAATAATAAAAGTATAGTTACATGTAAAGTTAAAGAGACTATGTAGTGGGATAAAGAGTCAAAGGATAAGAGAAAAATATGATATTATAAGGATGTGATAAACCCTAATCTAGAATATCAAAAGTATATCTATATTTTAACTAGAGTAAAGGAGAAAATCAACATTGCAAAAATTATAACAAACTCTCATGAGTTCCATAGTGAAACAGAGTGCTAGACAATTCCTAAAATGTCATAAGATAAAATAATTTGTCACCTTTGTGACAGTAAGAGGGTTGACGTTGAAAATCACTTTCTCATAGAATATCGTACATACACCCACATTAGAATGTAATTTCAAAATATTTGCTACAATACCTAACCTTTTAACTCATCACAACTATGGTGATTTAGGAAAGCTTATCTTCAAGCTTTTTGAGTATAAAATTAAAAATCTAAAGAAAACCAAAAAATCTAAAAATATCCAAGTGACATTTTACCGTTTTAAGGTTTTAAAGTCTAATAGACCAAAGTTGTTCCTAGTGGACATTAATAACTATCATCATCATTATCATCATTAAGGAGTAAATTCCACATACCAAAAAATCTAAAAAAACCCAAGTGACTTTCTACTATTTTAAGGTTTTAAGGTCTAATATATCAAAGTTGGTCCTAATGGATGTTAATCATCATCATCATCATCATAAAGGAGTAAATTCCACATTAATAATTTATGGTTGGTAAGGTTTGGCTGAAATATTAGTACTAATCCTCTTTACAAATTTTAAAAGAGTCAATAAATTTGTATGTCACAAGAAAAAAGGTGATCTAGGTAAAACAAACAAAAATTAAAAAAAGAACTCATTATAATAAGAGAAATCAAAGTTTTAGAATGAAAAATTTGCACCTCAAAAAATTTAATCACTTTAAAAGATCAATATAGTTAGAATTAAAATAAATCTTGAGTATAAATATTATTAGAAAATCCACTTAATTTGTGGTCAGTGAATGCCAATAGGCTGCAATTTAAGTGGTAGCATAAGGTTTGAAGCTCCCTGTCCCCCCTCCTGCAATGTCAAAGGGTTAATACAATTATTGTATTTACTATTCATGTGAAATGAAAAACAAGAGTCACAATGAATAGGAACAAGCATTAGGATTCCAAGGGATACCTTGGAATGTGAATCCAATGGTCATTATGAATGTATTTATATGTACATATGTGATTGAGAAATATGCCTCAAGGATTATTCATTTTATGCTATGTGTTTTTCTTGTATTTGTTTTCCATTGTTCTTGGGAAGTCCAACAGTGGTATGAGAGCATAGGTTTTTGTTCAATCCTATGCCATCAACTTGCCATCTCTATCAACCTTCATACTCTCTATGCACTACTATTTATACCCGCATTTATACATTTTTTCATTATGAGCACATTCCAATACCTACAAACTTGGTTTCCAAGTATATCTATTATCCTCTTCCCATCCTGGTCGATCTTTGGTATCCTCTCTATGTGTCAAAATCCCTAATCTATGTACATGACATCTGTGGGAAGAGAAACGATGTTGTGGGAGAGTGGTTAAATTCATTAAGGTCACCATTGTCTGGACAGACTCCATTTTTGTTGTTGTAACCTTTCCTTTATGTGTTGTTCCTATGTGTAATAAATCGCATCACCTAAGCATTCTTGGCTCTAGTCACCAAAATGATGATATATGTTCACATAGGAATCATGCATACCTCCATGCCTTAGTATCCATCCTCCACAATCTTGAAAAAACATATAAATGATTCAACCTAGGGATAAAATATGGAGTATATGATGCAAGTCCCACTTTTTTGAATCCCCATTAAGCATTGATAAATTCAGTTTGAGATATGTTGTCAACATCATGTTTATATGCCACGGATCCTTGAGGATTGACATAGTATTGAAATTCTATAAATTCTCCCTCAAGATATCAAACCTACGGATAGAAATGTGTGAGGAACGTGCAACAATTAATTGATAAAATGCATGATATATTAGATCACAAAATATTTTTATTGGTCGCGGGCCACTTCGAGGGGGAAACCTCCTTTGAGCAAGCTCAATACAAATAAATTCTCCGTGCCTTCATTGGCCTCAACATGTACTTATATAGTAATTATATGCACCAATACTATGGATCAATACCATGGAACATATAATACTACGGTACGACTTACAAAGCATATGCGTCAAATACTATGGATCAGTACCATGGAATAGATAATACTATGGGCTAATACAAACTAAGGATCAATACTATGGAACATATAATACTAAGGGACAAATTACAAAGCATATGCGTCCAAAAAAAATATACTAACAAAGTGAAGAGAAGGGTTGACACTGGTTCCTAACATCCCCTCCCCCTTAGAAAAATTTGTTTCCTCAAAGCTTTAGATGTGGAAATTGATGTTGAATCTGAAGGAGTGGTTCCCATGTAGCATCCTTTGGTTTCCTTCCGTGCCATTGAATTAATACCTTTGTGATAGATCGAGAGCGAAGCTGGTGAGTGCACCTATTAAGGATGGTTGCCTCCGCCTCCAAAATGATGGATCCTTCATTATCCAATTCTAGTAAAATAGTTTGTCCTATGATGTTGGTGCCAAGACCTTTCACGAGACAAGAGACATTAAGTACCAGATGAATGCAGGAAGAAGGATGAAGTTCCAATTTATAAGAAACAGACCCAATATACTGAAGAACCTTATAGGGCCCATAGAAATTTGGAGTGAGCTTATGACGCCATTTGATTTTTATGGAGGATTGTTGAAGAAAAACCATATCACCTGCTTGAAAAGTGCACTCAAAACGGTGCTGATTGATTTGTTGTTGCATTCGAATTCTTTCCATGTGAAGATTTTCCTACAAAGTGCGAAGAATCTGATCGTGGTTTCCAAGAACCGAGTCAATTTCCTGAACTGGTGAATTGCTGAGGGTGTATGGAATAAGAACTAGCGGTGCCTGACCATAGATTGCTTCATATGGAGTCATTTTAGATGAATTATTGTACCATCAGAGCCCTTCAAGGAAATCCATATAAATATCTATCCAAATCCGTGTAGGGATGGGAAAGGGTTCGAGTAATCCCAGAAGGAGTGTCGTTTCACCCTTGTTGACCTGGAAAGTATCACATACATCCACCATCTATTGAATTTTCCTTTTCATTCGCTGCCAAAAAACGTTACACTGTGCCCGCTCATGCATTTTGAGGAACCTAGAGTTCCCTGCCGATGGAGAAGCATGGAGTTCATGGAAGACATAGCCTTGTTGAACATATTGCAACCAAATAGACACACAAATAGCTAAAAGATAAACTTGGTCATCAAATGTGAAAGAAAGAGCATCTGCCACCAGATTGTCCTTACCCTTCTTGTAAGTGATCTCATAGGAATAACCCATGAGTTTCCGAACTCATTTTAGTTGTGTTGGGGAGGAGACTCGTTGTTCCAAGAAATTTTTCAGATTCTGGTGATCAATCTTGATGCAAAAATAATTCCCTAATAGGTATGGTTGCCACTTCTGTATTGCATGCAAAATAGCCATCATTTCCTTCTCAGATGTAGAGGTGGCTAAATTCTTACCGGAAAGGCCTTTGGAAGGCGGCAATCCCTCTGGTTCAACAAAGACAAATGCATATCTATCCAAAATGTGTTGTATATCCAAGGGAGTAGTGGAGACCATTGATGGGTGCATCTGAATGGAATGGAGCTGAGCGATGAAACCATGTGAATTCTTCTTAGGGATCTTTTCCAAGTGATGTGAACTGATGATGTAGAGAGACCCTGGTTGTAATCCCGTTAATGTGTGTTTTTTCCCATTGACTGAAAACTGCATCCAAAGTTCAGCAAAATCCCATAAGATGGGGCCAAGTGTGCATAACCATTGAGCGCCCAAAACCACATCACATTTGCCTAAGGACAATGCAAACATGTCCGAGTGCAGGTTATAATCTTCCATAAAGATACGCACATTGCAACACTTCCCCTTGCAAGGTAAGGTGCCCCCATTGGAAATCATGACTTCAAAGTTGGATCAAGGATGGAAAAAACAATCATCCTACTTGGAGGTCTGAGGGTCAATGAAGTTATGAGTGCTACCAGAATCAATGAGTATTGTAATAGGGAACTTATTGAAGTAACCTCTGACCCACATTGTTTGTGGGGTGGTGACTCTGGATAAAGCATGGAGAGATATATCTGGGTGTTCGTCCGGAGATGGAGGGTCAACAAGTGGCTGCAAAATTTTGACCTGATCATCTATTGTATATGGAGCTTCTTCACCAAGTTCAGAGGTAGGCGAAGAATCCACATCCAAGAGATATAGTTGTTGCTCAACACATCTATGTCCCCGAGTGAATTTCTCATCACAATTATAACAAAGCCATTTTTCTCTACGTGCTCGCATCTCTGCTCCAGACAAATGCTTGATAAGAGTTGGTCAAGGAGCTGGCGTGATGGGAGGTTGTTGGGAAACCATACTTCTAAATGGAACAAAAGTGGATTGGGAGCGTTGTTGGGATGTGATCTTGTCCTCCGCCAACTTAGCCAACCCTAGGACTTCCATCATTATGTTGGGACAGAACATTTTAACCTCTGAGCGGATTTCATCAGTGAGACCATTGATAAGAAAATCCTGTAGAATTCATCACATAATCCTTTTGTGTGATTGCCCAGTTTCTCAAATTCTATCCAATAATCTCTCATAGTGCCAATTTGGCGAAGTTTAGTGAGTGTTCCTGTGAAGTAATCAAAAGAACTAGGACCAAATCGTTGCAGAAGGAGTTGGCAAAAATTTGTCCATTTGGGCTCGTCATGAGCCTGGATGTACCAATGGTACCATTGAAGGGCTTCCCGTTCCAAATGAAAGGATGCACGTGGAACTTTGTGGACATCAAAAGAATTATTGTTGGGTATGTTATATCTCTTCACAGGGTCGCTGTGTGTACAACACGATCCCTTGCCCAGTAGTGATTCGCCTGCGCCGGGCACGTCCGGAGGGGGGGGTAGCCCGATAGGGCCCACCCCCTTCGTTTTGTCAGAGACATGGTTGAACAAAACAAAGTGTTGCTGGAGAAGTTTGACACTTTGGTAAATGTTGCAGACTCTTTGACAAAGTCTGTGAGTACTCAGAAGTTCTCTTGGTGTAAAGAGAACATGGGCATTGTTGCCCTGAATTGTTGAAGTCATAAATTTCTCCTGTATGTGAAGAGAACAATAAGTGGGAGAATGTTGGGTATATTATATCTCTTCACATGGTCGCTGTGTGTACAACACGATCCCTTGCCCAGTAGTACTCTATCTAATCTATCTACTCTATCTCTTCACAGGGTTGCTTTTTGCTTTTCGCGATTTCGACCCATTGTACTCTATCTAATCCCGGTAAAAGGGATTAGGGTTGTAAGCTAATTTCGGGTAAACGAATTAGGGTTTTAGATGCTGCGGAATACCATTTATTGTATTGTACATGGTTAAATAAACATATAATGAAAAGGAGCGGTGCGACTCTAAGTTTTGCTGTTTTTTTTCCCGGTTAAGGGTTTCCAGGTGAAAATCTCTGTGTAATGTGTGTGCCATTGTGTATTTTTTGTTAATGCTTAAAAATGAACATAAGTTTGTACTTCACTGTTAAGGTTTAAAACTTACAATTATGCAAACTGAAATATTGTTCTGCTTGGTATATCCATCGAGTCAGATCATTACCACTGAAGCGAGGAAAATCAAGCTTCGACCCACGAAAATTGTTGGAAGAAGAGAACCTAGTGTCTGCAGAAGATTCTAGATGTCATTTATTGTTCGTGGCTAAATACTGAAGATGGAGGCTGAGAATTTTTTCATCCAAATCTTGGAGTTTGGTTTTGAGGGCTGTAAGTTCTTCCTCCATGATTTGTGTTCCTGCGCGGGTGACAACCATAACCAAGATTTTTTTTTGTGTGAATTGGTAGAAAAACAAAAACATAAGATTCTTTAGTAAAGGGAAATTTGGATTTGGGAAAAACTCTAATGGGTAATTGGGGTTTGACTAGGTTTTGGACACTTTTTGATGGACAGGGAAGTAGAAAATGAGGATTTCAGAAGCGGGGTGAAAGAATGGAAAAATTTTCAAATATGGACAAAGAAACAAAAATAGGAAATGAACATTGTGGCAAAATTTGAAGGCAATTGGGTGAAAATCGAAGAAGTTATGGCAAACCCTAAAAATAGACAAATGCGAGATTTATGGCTTTGGGAAGTGGAATTTGGGATAGGGTCCTCAAGAATGAAATATGCAGAATGGGATTGCAGAGAGGTCAGTGAATTTTCAAGGGAAACAGAGTTAAAAGAAGAAGATATGGTGAATTTTTTTTTTTGGGGAATGGATTTGCAATGGCGCGGAAGCGATCGACAACAGTTCTGAATAGATGTAATCTGCTATTTATCATCTCGAAATAGATATGGACCCCAGGTATGTGAAGCTTCTAAAGGTTCAGGGGATTCACTCGGCCACCAATGCTTCCTAATGGCTTGCGTATTGGGGCAGTACCCCTCACTCCATGACTCAGTTAAAACTGATAACTGCTTTGCCACAAACAAAAACTCTTGGTTTACCTCACGGGTGGGAACTATTCAATCAGGTAGGGGTCGTTGCCCTTTTGATTGGCAGGTCCTCTCAATGGTCCAACTACTCCGGGGTTCCTGTGGTACTCCTCACAATGAGTTTTAGGGTTTATGCCCAAGTACTTCCCACAGTTATGCGGATAGGGATTATTCCTGGATCTGAGCTTGCAATTGATAGGAACAAATACAGATGCGAAAAAAAAATTGGCAAAAATTCCACCCAACGAGCCCAAGAAAGTGCTTTGATACCAGATGTGAGGAACCTGCAACAATTAATTGATAAAATGCACGATATATTAGATCACATAATATTTTTATTGATCGCGGGCCACTTCGAGAGGGAAACCTCCTTTGAGCAAGATCAATACAAATAACTTCTACGTGCCTTCATTGGCCTCAACACGTACTTATATACTAAGTCTATGTGCCAATACTATGGATCAATACCATGGAACATATAATACTACGGGACGACTTACAAAGAATATGCGTCCAGTACTATGGATCAATACCATGGAACATATAATACTATGGGCTAATACAAACTAAGGATCAATACCATGGAACATATAATACTATGAGACAACTTACAAAGCATATGCATCCAACAACAATATACTAACAAAGTAAATAGAAGGGTTGACACAGGTTCCTAACACAATGAGCAACAAAAATGGCTATAATATCCAACAAAGGAATAGTTTTGTTGCTACTGCAATCTAATCCCAAAAATTTTCTTAAAATTTTAGAGCCCCTCCTTCTTTTTTAGAGTTTACCTAGTATCTAGCTCATCCCAGACAAGCTCAGCTTCTTCACTTAGAAATTTTCATGGTTTTTGATTGAAAAAAGCAAGTTTTTTGGTTAAGTTTAACTCATCTTTTGCCACCAAAATGGTCGAAGTAACTCAGTGAGCTACTCCGAAATGGTAGGAGCAAAAGATCCAGTCTTGTCTCTGTTTTGGGGCAACTTGGCCATTCGCACTGAAACAGTCAGAGTATTTTTTCTAGGTTTGCAGAAAAACACTTAATATTTTTGAAGGCAAAGTCATCGAAGTAATTTGGCGAGTTTCGTTGAACAGTGTTGGAGAAATTTTGCGAGTTTTTGCCAACATGGTCGCTGCAACTGGACAAGTTCTGCTGGCCGATTCACGGCGACTGGCCAAATCACGCCGATTAGTTGGAGGAAAAGGTAAAGCCGATGCAAAACGTCGACCTTTTTCGTAGCAAATGAGTCAATGTTGTTGATCGTGTCAGGGCAACTGAGCCAGCATCGCTAATCGCTTCATTGCGACTAAGCGAATAATGCCAACTAGTCGGCGGCAAAGCAGGATCAGTGATTATTTTCAAGTCTAATGCAATGGTGGAAGAGACACCATGTCGTGGCTAATATGCGAGTAGCACTGACCATATCGTTGTGACTGGGTGAGTTATGCCGAAACTGTCGGTGGTATTTTTTCTTTTTACGGTAGCGACCGGGGGGAAAAGAGTTTCGTTCCAAAAGGTCTATTATTTATGACCCTTCCAAACCTACCTCATTCGCATTAATGACTAGGTTTTCATGTTGTTATATATAGAGTAAGGCCCATTTTGTTTAACATTTGCAAAAAATATCTTTTCGCGAGTCCATCTTCGACCAACCACCAGAAGCCAAGCATCGACGTTGTTTCAACTCTCTCTCGCAGCTATTCCGAGACTGCTAGGTAGGTCATTTCCTGCATTTTTGGTCATTTTTTATAGTTGGTACTATCATTCGATTTTTGCCATGGGTTTAGGCGTTTGCGCTATTTTTATTTCGTAGATAAATCTTGGTCCTATTCGGTTGGTCCCTTTCATTAGTCGCACTCCAATTGTTAGATAATGGTACCAACCTAGGGCTACCGAGTTTACCCTGTCCAATTCTCCATAAGCCATTCTTTCCAGTTTAAATGCAAAACGTAGTTCACTACTTTTTCTTGTAGTCTGTATTTTCATTTGCCGTGGTCGAAACCTCTCAAGGTATCTCCTTATGGTTTTCATTTTTTTTCTTTGGTCAGTATTGCCAAGCACACAGCAAGAGCACAGTTTCTCAGCCTACTACGAGCCAGACTCAAACAAAGGGATTTCCTTATAAACTCCCCATACTGTTGTAGTTAAACAATATTATGCTTGGGATGGATATGTTGCTTACTGCGGTAGACTTTGATGTTGTGGGTTTAAACGCATTTTGTTTTTCCAAGGTGGCAGGAAACATACTCTAACTCTACATCACTTCACATGGAAGAAATTGTTAAATACGAGTTAAAGAGTCCATATTTGAGTTGTTTTATGACTTTGAGCATTCGTTTTCCCCGACTGTTGGTCTCAATCTCTCCCTTTATCCACCTGTATTCTTACCACCCGACGACGCTAACTTAGATGCATACAAAGATGGGGTTTACACTCACACTGTCCGAGCAGGATTGAAACTTAAAGAATTTGTCGACTAACCCCGAAAACACATATTCCAAAAAATAAACTCATCATTCATACAAGGAATAAGGGATTTAGAGTCAACCAAAATTTATAAAAACCTTTAAGATAAGCATCCTTGGTTTATTCTCACAGTTGCATTTAAAAATTTCACACGTCATTGTGGTTTAAATCTAAACAAACATTGACATCATTTACCCAACAACATGGAAGTATTTGTTCTCTCAACTCGACCTATTGTCAGAAATATTGAAGAAAATACTTTACAGACTTCTTGTTAAGTTTTGCTTACACATTGTTTATACCATGCCAGAAGATTTGAAAATGCCAGAAAATAGTCCCAAGTGGGAATCTAAGGTAACCAAATCATAATCGGACGTGGAAGTTGTAGTTTACACCTCGATAGAAACCATGTTTGAATATACTAAAGCGATAACGGGAATTGTCCCATAGTACAAGTGGGGAGAATTGTATCAAATGATATGGGATCAGAATATTCTTGATGCAACTCTCGAAGAAATGATCTTGTACTAAAACATCAAGAAATCAGGCATCACCAAAGTGGCCGCACGCCTGGAACTGTTTCCCTACTTAGAAGTCATGGGATGGATCCCACCACACGTGGATGTCACATCAAGAATCATCTCTAACATAAAAGGGGAAGGATTTGCCTCTTTCCATCCAGGTCATATAGCATCAGCATACAAACTACCAGTGCCCAAGGTCATGTTAACCAAATAATGGATCAAGAGTATAAACATGGACCACTTCGAATATGCTAAGAAAATGGTAGTCTCAAAGAAGTAACTGAGGCAGAAAGCAAGTGGGGAGTATGAAATCCAGAGCTTGACGACCCCATTCAGATTTATAGCTCTGATGCTAAGCAGAATCTTCGGCAGAGAAAATGGGAACATCTACAAGCTGAACTGGGTACCCCTAATTTATCACATAGCCTTCCATGGCACTGTGTTTAATTGGGAAGACATCATCTCGGATAGCATGTCATCAACAATAGCAACAACATAAGGAGGTTTCACACAGAAGAAGGCATAGTTCTACATGTCCTCATATCTCATGGATTACATACTGATTAGGCACCCATTTCCTAATTTGGGGTGTATCTGGAATAAGGCTGAGTCTCCTATCTATGTGTCCTACCAGATTACATGGTCCCATAGATATGTAAGCCAATACAAACTCCTCTATGAAGAGTTGAGCATCCCTCTTTATTGGCTGATTTTTAATAAGGAGCCAAACTACCTATCTAAAAACACAATGTCGGTCATCAATGAGTATGGGGACTACTACTTTTCACAAGACGGAACCTATAGTAGAATGTTTGGATGTTCCAGAGCTCCATCCCTATTTCCCAAATATGCGACCGATTTTGTGGTCCACAAAGAGGCCGTGAGGCAAGTTTTCATTAATGGGATTGGAAATTTCCTGTATGATCAAAAGAAGGCCTCCTTCCCTCCGTTACCCTTTTTGGGGCATACAAGGTCTCCAAAGTTAAATGTGTCGAATATTTGGTTAAAAATTTGGAAGCATTTCATTTTAGCGAGAAGAGTTTCGCAATAAATGATAGCCACAAGAGGGTTTTCGAGCATTGTGCAACAATCATAATACATTATGAATATGCCGATTACTTCGACAAGGATGAAGAGGTATACAAAAGAGAAAACAACATTACTGAGCTGAACAAATGTTTTGTTCGAAAGAGTAGCGTCGACCCCAATCATGCTGCCATTACTGTAGCAGAAACAGAAAGGAAACAAAAGCAAAGAGAAGAAGCTGTAAGGCTACAAGTGGCTGAAGCATAACGAAAGCTGAAGGAAGAAGCAGAGAAAAGCTGAAAGAAGAAACAAAAAAAAAGCAGATAAAGGAGGCCCAAAAGTTGCAAAGAATAGAAGAGGAATGACAAAGAAAAAAAGAGGAGGAAAAAATACAAGAAGAACAAAGGGAAGCGGCTGAGAAGAAAGAAAGAGAAGATAAGTCCAAGGAAGTTGTGGAAAGCATGGAAACTTGATGTGGAATCCCAAATATACAACACATGGACATAGACCCACCTGAAGTATCAGGTATCATGATGCAGGAGCATCGGGACCTAGGCAGACTAGTCAAAGTTGATCGATTGAAGGGAGCCGACCAGCGGGAGTGCCGATGACCACTGGTGCAGAGAGCAGGTTGGCTTATCGAAGTCAACAAGTTGAGCAGAAGCAGTCAGGGTGTGATCGACTGAAAGATCAGCAGATGTCGCGAGAGGTCGCAGATCGATAGGAGATGGTCAACAGATGATGAGCGATGTAAGAGGTCGGGTAGTCGATAAGTGGTCGAACTACGACACGACAGGGTTTGGCGAAGCCAAGTGTAATGGGGAAAAGAGTGAACTGATAGGACAGTCGAGACGTGACTGACTGTTGTAGCTGGGTCGAAAGGACAGAAAGTCAAGGGACTATACTTAGTAGCCATTCAGGGTTGCTGAGGAAGTTATTATAGTTATTGCGAGTTGGTGAAGGACATGGCAGTGGACGTCATGGACAGAGGCTGTGCAGCATGGTTAGAAGCTGACAGTGCAGGTTCGCAGGATTTGGCAGGATCTGCGAACGGAAGGGAACACATGTCTCGGGATTGTAATAGTCTTGGGAACGACACCCGCAGAGTAGAGGAGGAAGAAAGGGTCTTCAGTCTAGAGGGACAGGAGGCAGCGGAGGAGAACAGAAAAACAGAGTAGAGTGCAGAGCTGAGAGAGTTGTGAAGAGTCACACTGGCTGAGTGTAGAGTGTTGAGATTGAACCATAGCTTAGAGTTCCTTGGCGAACCAAGAGAGGGTGAGGTTGACACACAGGGAGAACACACCACAGTTACTTCTAAGTTGTAACGGCTGATGCCGATCGTAGTTAGTTATTTGCTTACAGTTATTTTACATTGTAACTGATTTTAGAGAAGTAATATAAGCCAATCCAGGCATCTTGTTCTACACCTTGTTTATGTAAGCATTGTGGTTTGTGTCGTGTGTTTTGTTAAGCAAGAAAGTATCCCGTAGGGTGACTTGCATTAGTTGGTATCAGAGCCCGGAAGCGAGTCCGGTTGGAGAAGAAGACTATACTATCCTGACTTGCGTTAGTTGGTATTAGAGCTCGGAAGTGAGTCTGGTTGGAGAAGAAGACTATACCAACCTGACTTGCGTCAGTTGGTATCAGAGCTCGAAAGCGAGTCCGGTTGGAGAAAAAGACTATACCAACCTGACTTGCATCAGTTGGTATCAGGACCAGAAAGTGTGAGAATTTTTAGCAGAGGTTGAAAATGGCTCATAGAGGCGTTAATGTCTGAGGATGAAGAGCATGTGGTGCAACAGCTGTCACAGTGGATCGTGAGATCTTCGACAAATGTGTCCAAACGATGTGGAATTTGAAAAATGAAGTCGTAGCGATCAAAGAAAACCAAAGACGTGGTTGCATTCCTGAAGCGCTAGACCACAACGATGAGGAAGTCGAGGAAGTGGAAGCTCGGGAAGCCACAGCAGAAGAACCAGAGGAAAAACTCATCAAACTTCTGACAGAAATGAGAGGTCAGGCGAATATAGATGTGCGCATGTACTTGGGAAGCCTCGACCCAGAAGACTTGATCGACTGGTTCAGAGAGATGGAGAAATATTTCAATGTGGAGCAGATCGAGGATCCTAAACGGGTTAAGACTGCATGTCTAAGGTTGAAGGGTCATGCCTCGTTGTGGTGGGACAATGTACAGGTTGATAGACTCAAGAAAGTCCAGGAGAAAATTAAATCTTGGGACAGGATGGTTGCCAAGTTGAAGGGGAAGTTCTTGCCCAATGACTATGTGGTTTCCTTGTTCCGAAAGCTACAAAACTTTCAACAAAAAGAAATGGCCGTGAAAGAGTACACGGAGGAGTTCTATCGATTGTCGATTCGGTCAGGACAAACTGATGAAGGAGAAGAATCTGTCGCCAGATATGTAAATGGCTTCAAATATGCTGTTCAGGATGAACTCAGCATGTCGAGATTCAGAGTAGTCGGAGAATCCTATCAGCTAGCTCTAAAGGCGGAAGAGAAACTGGCAAGAAATTCTGCGGCGACCATAGGCAGGATGACTGGTCGGGGTGGAAAGACTGTCTCCGTGAAAAGTTGAGGTAGCGGCTACAAGAAAGAAGGTGTCGAAGATAGTCGACGCGCAGAAGGGACATCGACGAAGGAAAGAGCGCAAGAGAATCGATGCGATGGTTGTGAGAACCACGGTCGAGGTGCATATGGTCAAAGTGGTCCATCCCATAAGAAAGGAGCTAACAGGCCAGCCATAATATGTTACAAATGCCGAGGGACGGGTCACAAGGCATATGAGTGCCCGGAAAACCTACATGCTACAAAAGAGTTGAGACCCAGACATCAAAAGGATGAGCAAGTCGACGAGAGGGAAGAATCGGCATCAGATAGCAGTGGAGGTGAGAAAAAGAAGAACCGGAATCTGACGGTTCAGAGAGCTTTGATCCAGGAAGATCAACACGATCCGATGGAACCAGCACAATAGAAGGCGATCTTTCAAACAAAGGTGCGGATCGGAGAATGGCATTGCAAGACCATAGTTGATGGTGGGACTACAAAGAATCTTGTGTTGACAGAAGTCATCGACAAGATCAGGTTGAAGTGTCAAGAACACCCACACCCTTACAAGATCTCATGGTTGCAGAAAGGACACCATGTTAAGGTGACCAAACAGTGCCTGATCAACTTTAGAGTTGAGGGATTGGAGGATAGCGTGTTGTGTGATGTATTTCCCATGGATGCATGCCATCTGTTGTTAGGGAGACCATGGAAATATGATCGTAAGATGATCTACAATGGTCGAGCTAACACAGTCACAGTGTGGAAGAATGGCATGGAAATGACTCTTAAGCCGAGGCGAGAAGAGCCAGCCGACGGTAAAGACGGGCAGAGCATTCTTTGGGAAAAGTGAGTGTTGATGAACACCGCCAAGGAATTCCTCGCAGAGGAGGAAAAACAGTCGAGATGTTTTGCAATCATTCCAAAAGGACCATATGTCGATGGAATGACCAATCAGGAGAACATTCTGGTCGAAGTCGAGGAGTTGCTCGAAGAGTTTCGGGACATAATGGCTGATGAGAAACCGACGGGATTGCCGTCGACAAGCAGCATATCCCATCAGATCGACTTGATTCCAGGGTCGAGTTTTCCAAACAAAGCACCATATAGGATGAGTCCAGCAGAGGGATAGGAGCTCAACCAACAGGTCGAAGAATTGTTGGACAGGGGATTGATCGGAGAAAGTTTGAGCCCGTGTGCAGTACCAGTAGTATTGACACCGAAGAAGGGAAGGGAATGGAGAATGTGTACTGATTCCACAGCCATCAACATGATCACGATCAAGTATCAATTTCCATTTCCAAGGGTGGATGACTTAATGGATTGCCTGAGTGGAGCGATATACTTCACGAAATTAGACCTGAAGAGTGGATATCACCAAATTAGGGTCAGAGAAGGAGATGAATGGAAGAAAACATTCAAAACAAGAGAAGGGTTATATGAGTGGTTAGTCATGCCATTTGGATTGACTAATGCACCCAGTACATTCATGAGATTGATGAATGAAGTGCTAAAACCATTTTTAAGAAAGTTTGTCGTAGTCTATTTAGACGACATTCTGATTTTCAGTCGGACCAAGTCAGAAAATTTGGAGCATGTTCGACAAGTATTACAGAAATTGCAGGAAGAGAAGCTGATGATTAACCTGCAAAATTGTTTCTTCATGAAGAAGGAATTGGTGTACTTGGGATTTGTAATTTCAAGTAAAGGGTTGGAGATGGACCCCAAGAAGGTGAAGGCAATAGTAGATTGGCCAGAACTGACAAGTACGGCTGCAGTGAGAAGTTTCCATGGACTTGCTTGTTTCTACCTGAATTTCATTTGGGGATTCAGTTGGATTTGTGCACCATTGACAGAATGCATGAGGAAGGGCGAGTTCAAGTGGACGGATAAGGCCCAGGAAGCTTTCAACAAATTGAAGGAAAAGGTCATTGAGAGCCCAGTGTTGGCGCTCCCATACTTTGACAAAGTTTTCCAAGTTGATTGTGATGCGAGTGGAACAACAATTGGAGCAGTATTGAGCCAGGAAGGCTGACCAATTGCATTCTTCAGTGAAAAACTGAATGGAGCGAAGCGGAAGTATTCGGTCTATGACCAAGAATTCTATGCGATCATCCAAGCATTGAAAAAATGGAGGCATTATTTGTTGCCGCAGGAATTTGTGTTATACACGGATCACCAAACACTGATGTATCTGAATACTCAGTCGAAGTTGGATCAGAGACACATGAAGTGGGTGGAGCTGCTCCAGAGATATACCTTCGTGTTGTGACATAGGTCAGGCAAGTCGAACAAAGTTGCCGATGCGTTGAGCAGGAGAGTTGCGCTATTGGGCACGACGAGTGTTCAGGCAACAAGGATAGAGTCAATAAATATGGAGTATGAAACCGACGAAGATTTTGTGAAGGCATGTAAGGCTTGTCGTGAGCCTTGGAGAGTCGAAAAAACTCCATATTTGAGTTATTTCATTCAAGAGGGTTACCTGTTCAGGGGAAGTCTGCTGTGTATTCCCAGGGGATCAGTGAGAGAGAATCCAATCCGAGAATTTCATAATGGCGGGTTAGCAGGACACTTTGGGATCGACAAGACCAAAGCACTGGTTGACGAGAAGTATTTCTGGCCAAGGATGTCCACAGATGTCGGAAAATGGGTTCGACAATGTCAAGTTTGCCAGTTGGCAAAGGGAAGGAGTCAGAACATGGGGTTGTATACACCATTACCAGTACCGGAGAACCCATGGGAGCATCTTAGCATGGATTTTGTGTTAGGATTACCAAGGACTCAGCAGGGGAACGACTCAATATTTGTTGTAGTCAACCGATTTTCGAAGATGGCACATTTCATACCATGTAAGAAAACAAGTGATGCCACAGGGATCGCTGTACTATTCTTTAAGGAAATAATCAGACTGCATGGGTTTCCAAAGAGTATCACGTCGGATCGAGATACGAAATTCATGGGGCATTTCTGGAGGACCCTATGGAAGAAACTCGACACGAAGTTAGAGTTTAGCTCGGCACATCATCCGTAGACGGACGGACAAACAGAGGTTGTGAACAGAAGTTTGGGAAACCTTATGAGATGTTTAGCAGCCGACAGACCCAAGCAGTGGGAATATGTGTTGGCATAGGCAGAGTTTTCATATAACAATTCTGTGAATCGATCGACATGATTGAGCCCATTCCAGATTTTTCAAGGGAGAAGTCCACATGTAGTGGCAGATTTAGTTGAATTACCGACAGGAAACAGGAAGAGCGCGGATGTAGAATCATTCGCAGAGCATATGCATGAAGTTCATGAAAATGTGCGAAAGCACATTGAGAAGAGTAACGCGACCCACAAATTGAGAGCTGACCGAAGGAAGAGGATACTGTCATTCCAAGAAGGGGACTTAGTCTATGCATATTTGCGGAAGGAGCGGTTTCTGACGGGAACATACAACAAGCTGAAGTTGAAGAAAATAGGACCATGCAGGATTCTGAAGAAGATTTCAGACAACGCATATGTGTTGGAATTGCTGGAAGACTTGAAAATTTCAGCAACGTTCAACGTCTCAGACCTATACAAATTTGAAGAAGGGTCAAACAACAGTAAAGGGGAAGGAACCAGTATCAACTGGATAGAACAGATTCCAGACCGGCATAAAGAAGGGATCGTAGAAGTTATTGATGAACGTGAAGTAGGGCGTACCTGTAGATCGCGCATGAAGGAATACTTGGTGCGGTGGACAAATGATGAGTTGCAGGAAGCGACGTGGATTTTCGAAGAGGATTTCAGGAGATTGACGGAGTAGTCAAATTCTTTTTCACCTAGGGAGTCTGATGCAGGAGCATCGGGACCTAGGTAGACCAGTCGAAGTTTATCGACCGAAGGAAGCTGACCAACGGGAGTGTTGATGACCACTAGTGCGGAGAGCAAGTTGGCTTGTCGAAGTCAACAAGTCGAGCAGAAGCAGTCGGGGTGCGATCGACTGAAAGATCAGCAAATTTCACAAGAGGTCACAGATCGATAGGAGATGGTCGACAGATGACGAGCGATGTAAGAGGTTGGGTAGTCGACAAGTGGTCGAACTACGACACGACAGGGTTTGGCAAAGCAAAGCGTAATGGGGAAAAGAGTGAACCGACAGGATAGTCGAGATGTGATTGACTGCTGTAGCAGGGTCGGAAGGACAAAAATTCAAGGGACTATACTTAGTAGCCATTCGGGGTTGCTGAGGAAGTTATTACAGTTATTGCGAGTTGGTGAAGGACATGATAGTGGACGCCATGGACAGAGGCTGTGCAGCATGGTTAGAAGTTGGTAGTGCAGGTTCGCAGGATTTGGCAGGATCAGTGAATGGAAGGGAACGTGTGTCTCAGGATTGTAATAGTCTTGGGAACGACACCCAGAGAGTAGAGGAGGAAGAAAGGGTCTTCAGTCTAGAGGGACAGGAGGCAATGGAGGAGAACAGAAAAATAGAGTAGAGTGTAGAGCCGAGAGAGTTGTGAAGAGTCATACCGGCTAAGTGCAGAGTGTTGAGATTGAACCATAGCTCAGAGTTCCATGGTGAACCGGGAGAGGGTGAGGTCGACACACAGGGAGAACACACCACAATTACTTCTAAGTTTTAACGGCTGAGGCCGATCGTAGTTAGTTATTTGCTTACAGTTATTTTACATTGTAACCGATTTCAGAGAAGTAATATAAGCCAATCTAGGCATCTTGTTCTACACCTTGTTTGTGTAAGCATTGTGGTTTGTGTCGTGTGTTTTGTTAAGCAAGAAAGTATCCTGTGGGGTGACTTGCATAATGTCACGTTGACCAGAGGTCACCTCCCATTTTCAGAACCGGGGTCCACACCTTTCACCCCGTCAAAGCAACACACCATGGCTAGATTGGACACAATTATTTTTTATTTAGGGAGAAAGACCATCACAAGGAGGACAAAGAAGAGATTGAAAATGGGCGCACAGCTTGATGTTGTTACTATATAAGAAAACACGATCATGAAGGGTACTCATAAGGACCCTAAATTCATAGCCTTTGTAAGTATAGAAGCTGAACAAGCAAGTGCAGACAATGTAGACAATCTATTGAATGATATCGAGCACAACAAGGGAAAGATGCTGAAATTAAAGGATAACTTGGTAAAGGCGTGTGGAGAAGGTATAGAGTTGAAAAGGAAGTATGAGGCCATAATCGCAGAAAAGGACAGATTATTGTCTAACTATCAGGGACTGGAAGCAAAGAAAGATGCATTAACTATACAGTTAATGATAATGGAGGGTGAAAGAAGCGACGTTGAAACCCGCATCAATTAATTGGAAGCAAGAGAGTCGGTGAAAAATCAGCAGGCTGAAGATTTGAAAACTAAGATTGGGGAATTGATCAAAGAAAAGGAATCCTTGTTAGGATAGTTAGAATTGGAAAACAATAGGAGACAAGACCTGACTCCTTTCTATGAGTAGGCATGCAAAATTCAAGAGAAAATATATCACTCACAGGAATTGATCACTGAAGAAATATACAAGATGAAAATAATGATAGTAAGGATGAAAGAGATTGATGTATAATCAATGAGTATCAGGAAAATATTAGTGAACACTGCAACTAAGATTAAGAAGTAGATGACATGGAGAGAAGGGAAAGCAAAATTCCTTGATCACTTGCCTCAAAAGACGATTGCATACTCTAATGTAGACATAGATCTTCTTGAGTTTTGTAGAAAAGTTTGCAAAAGGATAAATGATAGAATCCCTAAGACTATTGAAACGTGTGTGGGTTTCTACCAGAGGATTCAACATATTCACGAAAAATGGCATCTCATTATGCCTCGAACTATGGATGAGCTTCCTGACAGGGATCAATGTTTGACGGATTTGCAAAATGCATTGAAAGATGACATGGACTACATTAAAAAACTGGACATGTTGATAGGAGAAGATCTCCATCAGTTCATTGGGAAAGCATCCATCAATGCTTATTTTCTGAATTTTTACATTTATTGTTCGAAATGATTATGTTTTCTGATTGCATAAATGGTTTGATTGAAGATCAACAATATTTTGTTTTTTTATGTTTGATTAAATTGGTGTAGTTATTTGAATGGCTATTTATTTAAATTTGTTTAAATAAGTAGGTTGTAAATCTATCTTTTTTATGCATAAAAAATTCTTATATTAAACTTGCTCCTACAGGATAGATTAGGTAGAACTAATTTAAGTTTTAAATTAGAATTAGAATTTTATTTAGTTGTGGAAACCTAAAGGAAATTAGTAGCTTTTAATAATTAGGTTAATTTAGGTTAGTCAAATAATATAAAACTCAAAACAGTTTTAAGACTCTTTCGAGAGCACAAATATGAAGGTAGAAGGACCTAGAACCTATCAGAATTAGCTAATCGAAATATACTGGGGGCTGTGTTAAGTGCCTTGTATGGGATATTTATCTGTAGTTGGCCATAGTCAGAAAATCTGGCCAACATGACCTTTTTCTCAATGAATTGTTTTTTAGGTGAAAGGTTCAAAGGAAGCTTGTCTTAAATCGTTTTCTTAAAAGCTCAAAGAATCTAAGCGACTTTTTAAAAGGTGATTTGTTTCTCAAAGATTTTTTTTTAAAGTCAAATGCTTAAAAACAATTTCTCTTAGGGTGTTTTCTCAAAGGCTCAAAGACTCTAAGGGACGTTTTTTAAGGTGATTGTTTTGTCAAAGACTTTTTTTAGGTCAAAGCTCAAGGCAATTTCTCTTAAGGTGCTTTGACGAAGACTCAAAGTCTTTAAGGTATTTTTTTAAGGTGATTTTTTTCTCAAAGTTTTTTTTTGAGATGAGAGACTCAAAGGCAATTCTCTTGATGTGTTTTCTAAATGGTTGAAAGACTTAGAAAAGAAATTAGGTGTCTTTTTAATATGAATTTTTGTTTTTCTATAAAGTGTTTATTTTTTAAAAACCTATATGGATTAAACATTCATGGGAAGTAAAAGAAATATCCAAAGAAAAAATGCTTGTAAGCGAGATGATGCAGTTCAAAATGAAAAACAAAGTCTATATGCTAAAATACAAAGGCTTGCACAAATTGATGAGAGAGTTGTTGAAGATGTAAATAGAGATTTACATCATAATCTTGATGAAATGGATATTGAAAATCAAGTACAAGAATAGGAAATCAAACCTAAAGAGACAGTTGTTGAACATGTAAATAGAGATTTACATCATCCTAATGTTGATGAAGTGAATATTGAAAACCAAGTTCAAGAACAAGAAATCGAACCTGGTATGTATATATCATACATTTTTTAAACCCATTTTTTTATAATGAATTGTATTTCAAAATGTTCCATAACAAACAGAGAGAGAACCATCTCATAACGTAGATCAATTTGTTGAAGACATTGGTAAAACCCATAATGAAAACAAAATCAAGTCAAGCTCAAGTATGTACATATATATGTGTGTGGGTGTTTGTGTACATTTTCAGTATATTAATTTAATTCATGATTGAGTTCTATTTTCTTAATGGCAATTAATAAATGTGGAATCTAGATTTTATCTTATCTTTCTAATTTAGTATATTTGAGATATTCTAAATTAAATTTAACTGAAATATATAGGTGCTTTAAACAATGATGATGAAATGTTGCAAAACATTGATTGCGACAAATATGGGAATAATTTAGCCAAGCATGTTGCACAATGTTGTGCTAACCGAATTTATGAGGATTCTCTTAAAAAAGAACCAATAGCACCACAAGCTCAAATTTTGAGATGTTTGCTAGTGTCCAAAATATTAAAAGATGATACATCATTATTGGGTGTTCAAAAGAAGACCAAAGAGTTGAAGGTGAAACATAATGCGTTTGAAAATATAATCTAAGATGCAATAATTTTTTTTGGAAAATCTAGAAAGAATGATACCAGTTGTAGTGCCCCTAGACTACTTTAGACCTTGAGGACACCTATTGTTGATGTATTTGTAACTTCGGAAGATATTCTCCTATGTGTTACATTTGTACTTTATTGTATTCATGATGAAGATGTATTATTCCTCCAATCAGAAGTGTCATCATTTGTATTTGCAAGTGTCACAAGTATTATTGTAAGTGTCGGGTTATTAGACAACCTTAGAGGGGTCGGCCCAGTATGGTTTAAAGGGTTGCTAGACCACCCTAGTGGGGTCGGCCTAGTGACAAGTGGTAATGGGTTATTAGAATATATTAAGGGAGGTCATCCCAATTAGAGTTAAAGGCAGGTCAAGTCATTGTATAAATAGAGAGTGTGACTCTCTAATTCTATTCATTCACTCACTCACTCACTTCGCTATAGTGAGAGAGAGGAGGAGTGCACACAAGTGGAGGAGGAGAAGCTGCTAGGAGACTATATCTTGTTTTGGGGTTTGATCTTTGTGATCTTTGTATTGGTGCTCATTCTGTCTCTGAGGAAGTTGCGGGGTTTTTCACCTTCTTGGTTTTCCCCGGTGAAATGCATTGTGTCTCTTGTCTCTTATGTTTGATATGCTGTACATGTTGTTATCTCAGTTAAGATCCTAAATCATATTGAATTAAATGATGAAAAAATAACATGGTATCAGAGCTAGCCTGAAGGAACGCATTGTATGGCATTTATGACACTTGTTGCACTTGCAACAAATTGAAAGCTAGGGCTTGATATAGTAAAAACTAGTCATCATGGAACTTTCGCTATAAATCAGTTTTGGCGAAGCTTCAGGATCTGAAAATTTTACATGCCGAAGATAAAATGTTCATGTAACTTGTGTCTGATGATCAGCCTCATATTCGTTGTACTTTATGAGATATGGTTCGTACAAGTTAGGGTTTCTGCATCTTCTAGAATGCAGCCCTAAACAGGTGAACTAGTCACATAGCTCATATCTCGGTCTAGGAAGCTCCAAATGAAATTCCGTAAAAAATGTCTATTAGGGAACAGACTGTAGTTTCATAGGTCCTAGTTTCAGAGGCTGAAGTTGAAAGAATGAAACGTGGCACTCCATACAAGTTCTCTATGTTTTTTCATCCCATAAACAGGTAATGTTCGACACTTGGCATATCTCTCTCATGGAGTATCCATTGAAGCTCAGATTTGTGGGGTTGGAAAGATGACAGGTCAGTCTACCACAGGCCAAATTTTCAGACCCTAAGGATCCGAAATTTCAGAGATACACCAGAAACAATATGGCATATATTTCTATCTAAACAGAATTGGATTCTGCGCACTTTGATTCTTTGGCTTGTCACTGCTGCGGGAAATTAGGGTTTCTGCAAATGTTGGAATTTTGGAATATAAGACTACGGCTGGATGCTCCTCATCAAAATAGAAATTTAGAGACCAAGATCAAAGTTTTGGTTGGGTAGAACCGTGGGATCTATCAAACCCTAATTCGAGGTTTGGACAAGAAAACCAGAAAACCAGAATTTGACAAAAGTTGCAGATCCGAAATTCGTAGGTCATTTTTGGAGGGTCAATTTTTGAAGTTTTCAAAATATGAGCACACCATCTTGCTTGCCTTAGTCATCTTCATCTCCCTGTCCAGACAAAAGTTTGAAATTCCAAGTTTTGATTTTTAGGGTTTCTCTGTCAAACCCTAGCCAGCTCCAGATCGAGTTTCGGCAAATCAAAGTGGATTGGGTTGATCCTAGAAGAGGATGAATTGGACACCTACATAAGTGAAGAATTTCTAGTTCCAGAGGGAGATGAGGCTAAGGCATTACATAAGAAGTCTACAAGCAATCCCGACAGGTATGACTTGAGGAGATAAAGGTATGTTTTGAAATCTGTTCATGATTAAGTTTATGATATGTTTGTCTTCATATTATTGAGGTTAGTACAATCTTGATTAATTTTAGACTTGTCTTATCACCCTAGTAAAAGTATGAATGCATGTGAATGATAGAAGACATTCATTGATTAGGGTTATGACACTTATGATTGTACTAATACACTATGGTGTTGTATGAGGATGATGTTGTCCGCTAACATGAAAGGTACATCAAGAAAGACAAATCAAGTTCTAGATCAAGAACATATGACCATGGTGACATGAAGACAAAGACTCGTCCATAGCCATTGATCACATAGAAGCTCTACTTACGAGGTATGTATAATTTGATTCTACAATGCTTAACTTATGAGATATGCAGATTACTAGCACAAGCTCTCTAAATCATTGAAGAGAACAAAGAAGACATTGTTTGGGTATGTTAGACATAACTAGCAAACATGATAATCCAGGTATGTTTTTTTTTTTCCTATATCAAGTTAAAATCCTACCTTGTGTTAGGATCTTATATAAGTATACTTTTGTATGATTGATAATGATTATTCATGAAGTTATAAGTTTGAGTAATCGTGGGCTTATGCATATTATGCTTCTTACTTTGATTAATGATATGACAAACTAGAAGAGTCCTATGGTCAAATAAGAATATGCACGAGTAAAAGAAGTACTCCCTGAAACCTTGAATACTAACACTTGTGACAAATTAACTATGTATGAATTGATCATGACCATACATATTTATAATCATAATGTTTTAATAGTATTGAGATTATACTAATGCATGATTATGTATGAGATCTTGAGGATGACACAATGATGACACTAGTGCACACTTAAGCATGTATAGTGGTCCAAGATGGATATAAGTTCAAAGACACATAATCCAGGAAGCAAAGATCAAGAGGGAGCACACTCCAGTAGTTCTTGCAAGGAAGCAAAGATCAAGAGGGAGCACACTCCAGTAATTCCTGTAAGGAAGCAAAGATTGAGAGGGAGTCCACTCAACAAAAAAACAAAGATAAGTATTTGAATTGTCATTTATTGTATATATGATTACTTAAATGATGTTGTTGAGTCATTTACATACTTATGTTCCTAGATTTAGGATGTATATTATGCATATTAGAAAAGTTGCATTAATGAACAAGATACTACTAATATACAAGTAATGGGTAAGTGGCCTATGGTCCTGTACAACATTCCATTGCTACTTATCTAGAATGAAACCTCTTTGCTGACATGTTGGGAGTTGTGCACACTCTTAACAATGTTATAGTAGAGATGGAAGGCATCTATAAAGTTACGGGATATGGATAAATGTTGTATTAAAGCATTGGCTAATATAATTGCATGACTGTATGACATATGTCTTTATTTGTAAGATTTTGTTCTGAAAACTATGAGAAGTTTCTAATCATGCAATTTATTTTGACTTGTAGGAAAGATCGTGTACAATCACCTACAAAAGAAGGATAACAACATTTGTTCCAACGACGAAGTTCAAGAAAACTACCTATTGAAGATATTGAATAATCTGAAGTTCCCAGGATTAGGGATGCAGTAATGGAAGGATGCCATGATCGAGGATTATAGTTGATCATGAAGAATGATGTTTGGGATGTGGTCCCAAGACCAGAAGGGAAGTCTATTGTGACTTCTAAGTGGATCTACAAGATCAAGCATGTTGTAGATGGTAGCATAGCGAAATACAAGGCAAGTAATGAAGTGGAAGATACACCATATGGATGTCAAGACAACTTTCTTGAATGGTGTAGTCGAAGAGGAAGTGTATGTGGAGAAACCACTCAGATTTGAGACACATGACAAGGAGTCACATGTGTACAAATTGAAGAAAGCCTTGTACGGTTTGAAGCAAGCACCCAGTACATGGTACGACAGGATAGACAACTTCCCGTCCAGTTTGGGATTTATCAAGAGTAAAGCGAATTATAAGCTTTACTACAAGGTTGCGAAAGGAAATCCAGTGATACTTCTATTGTATGTGGATGACCTGTTTGTGACAGCTGAGGATAGGTTGATTGTCGACAGGAAGAGGAAGCTTGCTGCCAAATTCGAGATGGAGGACTTGGGTATGATGCAGTACTTTCTAGGTATGGAGGTGTGGCAGAGTACAGATGGAATCTTCCTTGGACAAGGGAAGTATACAGTAGAGATCCTGAAGCTGTTCGGGATGATGGAATGCAAGGCCATGGCCACACCTATGGCATCAAACCTGAAGCTATTGGGTGATGCTTCATCAGAGTCAGTTGATGCCATGATGTATCGTCAGATGATTGGGTCCTTGATGTACCTGACAAACATGAGACCAGATATTTACTTTGTGGTGAATACCTTGAGCTAGTTCCTGATTGATCCTAGACATGTTCACCTGATTATTGTAAAGCATATTCTGAGGTACCTAAAGGGTACGGTTGATTATGGGCTCAAGTATGATGTGAATCAAAATTTTAACCTGGAGGGTTATGTTGATTCAAACTGGGTAGGCAGTGCTGCAGATAGGAGGAGAAGTTCGGGGTGCTGCTTCAGTATGGGATCAGGTGTGATCTCTTGGTTTAGTAGGAAGCAATCCTGCGTAGCACTGAGTAAAGCCAAAGTAGAGTATGTCACAGTTTGTTTGGCTAGTTGTGAGGTAGTATGGCTAAGGAAGCTACTGTCTGATTTATTTGATCTCCAGTTCGATGCTACTTGTATCTATTGTGACAACCAGAGCTGTGTGAAGTTGTCTGAGAACCCGGTGTTCCATGACAAGTCGAAGCACATCGAGATCAAATATCACTATATCAGGGAGATGGTGCAGAGAGGAGTAGTGAAGCTCCAGTATGTTGCGACATATGAGCATATTGTAGATGTGTTGACCAAACCACTAGCCAGAGTGAAGTTCGAGTACTTCAGAGAGAGGCTTAATGTTCTTCAGATAGAAGATACTTCGAGGAGGAAGTGATGGGACACATTTGCATGAGCCATTCCAAGAATGGTGGTAGGAGGATCCTTCCCATGGCTGTGGATGTAAGTTTTGTGTGATGAGCATCATGATGATGCTCCGGATGATGCTATGTATGATGATGATCAGGATGATCATGTGTTATGAGCATCAGGATGATGCTCCAGATGATATGCATCAGGATGATGCTATGATGATGATTAGGATGATCATGTGATGATGATATGCATCAGGACGATGCTATGATGATGATCAAGATGATCATGTGATGATGATATGCATCAGGACGATGCTATGATGATGATCAAGATGATCATGTGATGATGATATGCATTAGGATGATGCTATGATGATGATCAGGATGATCATGTGATGATGATATGCATCAGGATGATGTTATGATGATGATCATGATGATCATGTGATGATGATGTGAATCAGTATGATGCATTGTATTATGATGATTAGTATGATCATGAGCATCAGGATGATGCTTTGTGCGAGGATGATCAGGTTGATACTCAGTGGCCATGGACAGGTTTTGCGATAAGCAATAATAGCTCCCTGGGAGATTTGGCAAATGCTCTTTTGAGGTTTTTCTTGGAGGGACATATAATAGTGCCCTGGGATATTTGCAGATACTCTTGCAAGGTTTTTCCTATGGCATATAATAGCTCCCAGGGAGATCTCAAATGCTCTTTTGAGGTTTTGTCCGTGGCATATAATTTCTCCCTAGGAGATCCGATAGGTTGAGCAGTAAGCTCGTAATCAGTCCCGGGATGCTCTTTCGAGTTTTTGCAAGGGTGGCATGTAATCAGTCCTGGAGATCCGATAGGTTGTACTAGGCACGTAAAAGTCTTGGGATGCTCTTTAGAGATCTTGCAGGTCGCAAGACACTCTTTTAAGGTTTTTCCAGACCACATGTAATCAGTCCTGGAGATCTGATAGGTTGAGTAGTAAGCTCGTAATCAGTCCTAGGATGCTTTTTAGAGATCTTGCAGGTCACAAGACACTCTTTTAAGGTTTTGTGGAGGTCACACGTAATACTTCCTTGGGAGATCCGATAGGTTGAGAAGTAAGCTCGTAATCAGTCCTGGGATGCTTTTTCGAGGTTTTGTTGACACACGTAATCATCCCTGAGGATTCCATAGGATGGCCAGCTCGCAGATATGATGAAGACCTACAGGAGGCTAGGCCTACACCCAGCATGAAAAAGGGTTGTCTCTATAGAACTTCCTATGATGAGAAGAATTGAGAGATAGAACCAGTAATCGAGATGACGAGTACAACAATAGTGATGATGATGCTCTATGATCCAGTGACGATGATCCAACTCCATAATTGAAGACTTGTGCCTTTATGTATTGATGACCTGTGTCGAAAGAATACCTTCATAGTTAAGAGGGAGTGTTGATGTATTTTTAACTTCGGAATATATTCTCCTATGTGTTACATTTGTACTTTATTGTATTCCTGATGGAGATGTATTATTCCTCTAATCAGAAGTGTCGTCATTTGTATTTGCAAGTGTCACAAGTATTTTTGTAAGTGTCGGGTTATTAGACCACCTTAGAGGGGTCGGACCAGTATGGGTTAAAGGGTTATTAGACCACCCTAGTGGGGTCGTCCCAATGATAAGTTGTAATGGGTTATTAGACTCTCCTAAGGGAGGCCGACCAATTAGATTTAAAGGCAGGTCAAGTCATTGTATAATAGAAAGTGCGACTCTCTCATTCTATTCACTCACTCACTCACTCACTTTGCATTAGTGAGAGAGAGGAGACGTGCGCACAAGTGGAGGAGGAGAAGCTGCTGGGAGACTATCTCTTGTTTTGGGGTTTGATCTTTGTGATCTTTGTATTGGTGCTCATTCTATCTCTGAGGAAGTTGTGGGGTTTTTCACCTTCTTGGTTTTCACTGGTGAAATGATTTGTGTCTCTTATCTCTTATGTTTGATATGTTGTACATGTTGTTCTCTCAGTTAAGACCCTAGATCATATTGAATTAAATGATGAAAAACTAACACCTATTGGGTGACCCAACCGATTGAAACATTAATAAAAATGACCCTTTGATTTTATATTGAGTATGTTCATGACTACGATTGATTGTGAATCTATAAAAGTAATGATCTATGTGTATCTGGATAGTTGATGTAAATGATTGATTACATGTTACAGATTTTAGGTTTCTGTTGTAGGTGGTTTTTGAAGAACAGGTTCTCGAATTATCCACGGTATCCATTTAAAGTCGACGTTTTGAATCGTAAGCTGGATTCATCATCAGGACAAAGATGAGAGATGAGAGAGGAGTTGCTCTCAAGGTGAGTAAGAAAATAAAGAGAAGTAGACGAGGCTATATCCCTTTAGCTTCATTCCAAGTTATGATATATCCCTTCAGCTTCATTCCAAGTTATGACCGTTCACTTCAAGTTTCGACCGATTCGTTCATAAGCATGATTTTTTAAAAATATTCAAGTCTCGACCAATCCATTCATAAGCATGAGTTGTTTAAAAATATTCACAATAATAAGTACTAATATTAATATTTGATCATTAATATTAATATGTGATATTCATTAATACTAATATTTGATCTTTAATATGAATATGAATATAATCAGAAGCTTTATTAATAATAATATTAATATATGAGAGCATAATTATTAATATTAATACTTAATAGTTAAGTCTTAATGTTAATATGTAAGAGCTCATCAGTATTAATATTAAATAGCAATTGAGAGCTTTAGAGTATTAGCATTAATGTATTAATAAGAAGAAATAATCAGAGCTTTATTAACAATAAATAGTATTAATATTAATAGTATTAATGATTAACTTGGATTATGGAAAATGAACATGTGAACAATGATTAACGACTAGCTGTATGAGTGATTATGTGATGAGAACGAAGAAATTAAACATTGATGAAAGGCATTTCTGATTAGATGAATGAGTAATGTTATGAGTAAACTATAAATGCTTAATGAAGTAGTAGATTTAGGAATCAAATTATGATAATCGAGGACAGTACTACTAATATGTGTTTGTGAGAAATGTGTGTAGAGGCAGGTGAAAGAGTTCACTGATGGACACAAAAAGGAATTAAAGGGTCGTAGAGTACGGATAAACCACACACGGAAGAACGATGATGGTGTCGACTTCCTACGAAATTCCGCGGCCGAGTTCAAAATCCATTATCTGTTTACATGGGGACGCGTGAATTCGTGCATAGTGGACCATGACGGAGTTGGTCACGCATGAGTTGGGGTCGCACAGTAAGAATGAACTTACTCCTCAAATCCATTAGCCCCTAATAGCGTGTAGACAGAGGATAGACGGTAACGGCTCCTGAAATCCCTACATGAAGTTCCTGCAAGCCAAAATGGAAGGATATTGGCAGAAGGGCCCGACGATGCGGTACCCTGCCGAGAATGGAAAGAGTTGACGCAAGAACCTGACGATGTGGTACCTTGCCGAGAAATGGAGACTACAGTTAACTGGACCTGATGAAGTGGTGCCATGTCGGGGGATGAATTTAAGGAACGGGGAGGGCCAACGGCGTGGCACCGGGATCCCAGTAAAAATGATTGTGAAACTTAATTGCATAAAAGCATACAAATTTGCACCTAGAACATTTACTTAGAGAAATGCATTTTAGTACTTTAAACAATAGAAATTAGTACTTGAGACATTTGCACATAAAAGATTATTTTAACATTAAAAATAATATTAATTGCTAGTTATGCATTTGCACATAAAAGATTATCTTAGCATTTAAAATAATATTAATTGTTAGTTATGCATTTGCACATAAAATATTATTTTGGCATTTAAAATAATAGCAATGGTTATTTAGGCATTTGCACACAAAATAATAGTTTGAATATTTAAAATAATATAAATCTTTATTCAGGAGCAAAATAGAATCCCAAGCATAGACACCTAGCCAACTCCACCTGCACCACAAATTTAGGAGTTAGGTGAAACATTTTGGGGACAAACTTGAGCAAACATAGGAATGTTGGTGCAACTCCTAGAAAAACTGACACATGGATGGGTGAGATTTATTGATTTAGAAATTTAATAAAATAAATATTATCTCATGGAGCGACATGTGTTGCAGGGGATTTTCCTACTTAAGCAAGGTCTTGGGAAGGTAGAAGAACCCAGTCCTTGGACGGATATCGTAATTCCTAAAAATAAGTGACTTGTTGCTATTGGGGTTTGGCTAGAAATTTTGGTGGGGGGGAAACCCAAGATGAGTTTCTCAAATTGTTGTGTGTGAGCTCTACACCCTGATTTGTTTGGGGGTCCAAAAGAAAGAAGAGTACTTCTGAAGTGGTAGGGAGGTCAACCGAGGTGTCCTGTCGGCGAGTCGTCAAGCTAGAAAAGAATGGGATTGGACGATACTTCAACCTGCTCGCCACAGTACGATCGTTCATTGAAACCAGGTATGAATATTAAATGTATTTTGTTAAATACTTTAGGATCAAATATGTGAATTCAGAAATGTATATTTATTAACAGAGATGTTATGCAATTCTTACTTGGCTTTAAAGTTTAGAATTGTCATATAATTGCTTACTATGAACATAACTCATTTATAATTATGCCCTTCGAATTTGTAACTATCATATATTGTTTACCTACTACCTTTATCAAATGGGTTAGGGTCTCGTAGGTGTATCCATGATGGAAGAACTTTAAACATAAGTTCGGGTTGTGTGAAAGCCAATCAAGATATCGAACCTCTATAAGGATCACTTAATATTTACACACATTTCAATATTTTTAATTTATGATAAAAATCGATATGGTGTTTTGCTCAAAGGATATTTATACATATGACGATGATGAATTTTCATATAGTCCCTTTGGAGAGGAATGAATTTAGATAAGTGGTGGGCTATGGAAATTGAATGATTATACTCCTAAGTAGAGTGTATATAGATTATTGAGTATATATAAATATTTAAATATCAAATGAACTTACCCATTGACCTTGAGAAAAGAATGAAACTAGTTATAATTAAAGTATTGTACTTAATTAAAAAACGAACATCTTCTTTGGGTAAGTTGATTGTGGATTGTATAACCTTAAAAGAAGTGTTGAGATCATCCTTGGTTTTGAATGAGGTTATACATAGTTGTCATTGTTGAAGTAAAAGAATGCATTAAGCCAAGTTGGTTGTTTAGCATCAAGGTTTGTGAGATAAGAAGTAAAGTTCATATTTAAGATATTTGTATACAAAAGATTATTGAATTCTTCTACTTGTGGAACAAGTAGATTTATGTTTACCTCTTATGTTGGAGAATAGGAATAAAGGGTAAGGGTAGTTAGGATTTAAGTTATGATGATGTTTGTTCAAAGGGTGTCATGAAAAAAATAAATTGGCATCACCTGTTTGAGTGCACTACACCAGCACTACATGTAGAGCATTTCAAACAACAATTATTTCAACTAGTACTAGACAAAAGCATTTGATGACACAACAGGAAACACAAATAGGAAGATAGAGAAAGAAATTCTACAAACATAAGAAATTACGATTGCAAATAGATGAAAATTATGAACTTGTTAGTTGGGTAATTATTTATGACAACCTCACAAAAGTAGAATGGGAGAACATGTTAAATCTAATGTACATAAATATTAGTTGGCACATGCTCGAGTTTCACCAAATGCAATGGATGTGATACAATGAATAGCATCATGAAATGAATACGAAAACCATACAAAACATATATTGGAAATGACACAAGTACAATTGTTCAATAAATTCAAGGAGGATTACTGTGGAATTAATATGTTGATCACTACATTTGTGCAATAGAAACCATGGTATGTTAGACCCATCACTCTTCGTGACACATGTTGTCATTATCCTGTGGAATTTGAATTATATTATGACACTTTTATTGAATTTGGTAAAAACAATTGGAAAAAATCACCTCCTCCCTCCACAATACCTGCTTTCATATCTGAAATTCTATGTGAGAGAGAAAACAATGAACTATTTTACCATAAGAATTGTGTTAGTGGAAAAACGTGATCATTGTGGAAATCTAGTTGTATTCCACTATAAACATCTTATTGATAATGATCAATCACTTTAAAATGTAACCATTTACTAGAGGAAATATGAATATATCAATTATGCTACAAGTTCTAGTGATGCTCTTTTCGGAAGAATTGATTTGCAAGAAGATAAAATATGTGTGATAGATTTTCTGAAGAAATTTGAAAATGAAATTTATAAATACACAAAGCATTCCAATAGAGAACGATTGCAAGACCTTCATTTCAAACAATATTGTGAATTTTTTCCACCCATAACAATTATGTTTGTGGTTGATTTTGCAGAAAAACTATGCATTTGCTTCGCAAAGGAGATACAAAGTGAATACTATCATTTTGACCAATTTTCTATATATGTCCATGTTCTATATAGACATGCTCAACACAATGTTGATGGCATTGAGAGCAAGAGTGACAGTCGAAATGTGATCAAAGAATATCATTTTTATATCAATGATGATCATGCACATGATACACATTTCATACAACATTGTATTGAAAATGTTTTCTATTAATCTGAAAAAACGTGAAGTTAAATTCAATGAACATTGGATATGGTCAGATGCATGTGCAAGACAATTTAAATCATCACAATCATTCTTTTGGTTATGTTGGATTCATAGAGAATCATACATTATAAATCGTTGGAATTTATTTGAAACTGGCCATGGAAAAGGAGAACACGATGGTGTAGGAGCATGTGTAAAACACGCACTTTGAAGATGGAAAATGAACTATTCTTCCAAGCGATTTCATTCAGCTGCTTAGGTTTTCAAATGATGTCAATTAAATCTAAGCCGTGACTATAATCAACATTAAAAATATGTGTGTGGGTATGTACACATACTTTATTTTTAAAATTTCTATTAATTGTAAATTAAAAAAAATATTATTTGCAAGTCTTAAATATATCTTTAAAACATATATACACTAACATTAAAAATTGTCCTTCATGATTTGTTATATCATAGTTTTTTGGGGCTTATTGGAATCTAATATATCTAGATAGATCAATCCCATATGACCCTAGAACCATACATGGGACTAGAGATTTGTACTCTATTAAAAAAAGATCCTTCAAAAATGTGTTTTTATTTGATAGTAGAAAACAATCATGATTTTGTCTTATTTTCATTGAAAATGTTGAATCTTCAGAAGTCTCTGAAAACATAATGAACAACTATGTAAAACCTTGGAAACACACTGAGATTAATCTAAAGGGTAAAATACTACTTGCAAGATTGGAGGAGTTGGAATCAAAAGACATAGTAATATCATCTAATGGTGGATAAATTTCGTATCTTGTCAGAGAAGGTAATGTAATAAACTAAAAAGTTCATTGTCCATTTTATATAATGTATGTATAGAGTACAAATTACTTTTTCATTGTTCACTGTTGGGTCCGCTTATGTATGAAGATTCATTCATATGGCTCAGATGACTTATCCGATAAAGAGTAATATTTGATCCACCTCCTAAGGACGAATAATTTCTTTTTACTTGGATTTGTCTATTCTAGTCACTGATTGCACCTACTATGTAACTATAAATAAGACCCTCCTCTCCTCATAATTCATATTTGTTCATAGTTCAATTGTATAGAGTACAAATTATTCGTTCATTATTCATTGTTGGGTCCCCTTATGTACTAAGATTCTTCATATGCTTGGGATGACTTATTCGATAAATAGTGATATTTGATCCATCGCCATAAGGATGAATCATTTCTTTTTATTTGCATTTGTCAATTATGGTCACCAACTTCACCAGCTATGTAACTATGAATAAGACCATTCTCTCCTCATAATTCATATGTGTTCATAGTTCATTGTATAGAGTATAAATTAGTTTTTATTGATAATGCATTTAACAAACATTGACATAAATTTGACTACATGATATGTTTTCATTGTGATTGCATCCATAGACAACAACAAAAAAGTGAAATATTATTTGACGTAATGCACTAAAAGAAAGATGAATTTATTGGAGGAATACGACAACAAAGGATTTACATATGAGAGAGGATCCATTATAGTAATTTAGGTTATTTTTTCCAAGAAACCCATCAAATCGAAAATTATATTTACTTTTAGGACTATGAAGTTGATGTCATATGCTGCCAATTTAGTCATTTATTATGTGCAGCTCGAATAAAATTAATAGAAGGTCCATCAAAGAAAAAGTAAAAAAATAAAAGATGGAAAATGACCAAATTGGATCATAAATGAATAATTGAGGACGACGTTCCATTGTGATGTTTTTAAGCAAGCTTGAAAACTCATTCCATATTTTGGAGTACATGTATATTGGATATATTATATTCTATCATCAATAGATTTGCATTGAAGTAACCAAACATTGTCATCTTCGTTGAATCGATATGTGTTTATTCGGAATGCATATTGTTTTTTTTTTCGATTGTGTGCATGTATTTAATTATTTACTTGAGTATGCATTATAATGGTCATGTATTCTCATGTACATTATACTAGCATTGTAAGCTTCGATGAATCGACATATGTTTATTTGGAATGCATATTGTTGATTGTTGATTGTATACATGTATTTGATTAGTTACTTGAGTATGCATTATAATGATCATGTCTTCTCATGTACTTTATACTGTGTAAATTTGACATTCATTTCATATACTTTATACTGTGTCAATTTGATAGTCAAAATTGTCGATTTGGATACCCATGTGTCCAAAACGATCTTTGAGGGACGGTATGATAGTGGATCCTACACTACCACCCCCAATCTGCTTATGGCCTTCATGCATTCTAACAATTAAAACTGATAAATTACCTTGTAAAATTATTAGATTTTTAAAATATTATTAAGTTTTATTGCAATGTTTTTAAGCAAACTTACAAACTCGACATCTTGTGCATTGCATGCATATTGGATATATTATGTTCTATCGTCATTATATTTGTATTGAAACAACCAAACACTTTAATCTTCAATGAACCAATATATGTTTATTTTCAATATACATTGTTGATTGTCGATTGCATACACATATTTAATTATTTACTTGAATATGCAGTATAATAGTCGCTCATTCTCTTATACTTTATACTATGTCAATTAATAGTTTTTAAAATGATTATTAAATTTTATTACAATGTTTTTAATATTTTGTTATCATTGTGTAATGAATAGTTCTTGATATGATCACTATGAAATTGAACAATGTTTTGAACACATAATTTAATATTTGTAGATATAGATGTAGTGACAAAGTAATCAATGTTACTATATGTGACCGAATCATGGAAAATGGGGATAATGATCTCTTTTGGTTTTAATCACAAGCAAAGATTCCAATATTGTGAATCTTATGCTAAATTAGAGCAATAGTTAGACAACAAAAAGATGAATATTCATAAACTTGTTGTCTACAACCATTACTCTAATTTAGAATAAGGTTCACAATCCTGGAATCCTTGCATATGATTAAAAAACAAAAAATCGTTATCCCCATTTTCCATGATTTCATTCACATTTGCAATGGGTGATTCCATGAAGATGGGTAACTCTTTTTGGCTAAATATGACAGTGAAAAATAGAAATTTTATCCATGTATTAAATTGAAGCCCTTGAAACTCATATTTTACACATGAATTTTGACATGCACTTGAAAAACGAAATGCAGAGAATTATGTTGGCTTTCCAATGATATTTTTCTGAAATATACCAATGTCATTTATCGTGTCAAATTTTCATTTAATGAAACATGTGTACTTACAAATTTGAAGAGCAATTAACAAGTAGTTTGTGTTCGTGCACGATAATTTAATCTTAAATTAATAATTTTAAAAAATGAAATATGTGAACATGATCTAGACAGAATGCACTAGTGCTTACCTATTTTTATTTTATTTTTTCTCGAAAAATTATATTTATTATTATTTTTTGAAACTGACCAATGAATATTTCAGTCACATTTTTCACACATGTGTGTTTGTGCACCAAATATTTTGATTGTTTACATAATTTTCAAAACTAAAAATACTCTTTTGAAGAGGACGCGCTTATCTAGTGCCTTTGTATTTTTTCAATTTTTTTGGTTGTGTATTTTGAATGTTGTGGATTTATCTTTGAGCTCAATCGAAGTTGTCGGCAGGGTTTTTTAGGGCAAGTTTTAGTAGAAATTAAAAAACAAAAGACATATGAAGATAAAAATTTGAAAATTTTAAGTATATAGATAGAGGATTCATTGACGAATCTAATGGTATTGATTCCTCCCATTAATGAGAATTTAATGACATGGTGTAACCCTCTAGAAGGCAGACAAAAGTTTCATTCTGCAGTGAAAAGGGCTCTCGGCCTGTTTTTTAAGCACTCGATCGAGCTATTTGCTCGATTGAGATATTTTAAATACCTCGATCAAGGGTTTAACAAGACCTCAATCGAGAAAATAGCTCGATCGAGGGTATGTAAAATTACCTCGATTGAGGGTTTTTCTGTGTAAAGAATATATAAAAGAAAACTTGGGAAAGGTGTTGGACAATTAATGTTTCCAACCACCATTCCCTCTTAAAAATGAGAATGAACCTTTATATAATTACTAAAGAATTGATGATTAACACTAATTTAACTCATTGCTAGTTTTTTTTCAATTGGACCTATTTGAATTTGATGTTGTTCAATTCTAGAGCTTGGTGAATTTGATGGTGTTCAATTAGAGCTTAGTGATTTTTATATTGTTCAATTGGAGTTCATTAGATATGTAGGATTTCTTTGTAGACATATTTCATACTAACATGTTGTTGTTTGTTATAACAATTTGAATAAATCTTTGTTTGTTTTCATTGTAGTTTGATGGGGAGTAAGAGAAAAAGACAAAGAAAACATGCTCGTTAAGGTAATGACAATGAAGAGCGTGAGAAGGCCAGAGAAAGGATGAGACAACATAGAGCAAACTTGAGAGAAGAAGAAGATGCACATTTGGTGCAACAAATTCCAATGGAGGGTCCAACCAAGGTAAATTATTGAATTACATGCTATCATAATTTAAATATCATGCTACATAATTTACAAAATTAGTAACAATTTTCCAATAAATTTAATTAAATTTCATAATTTAATTTGTTTCATATTTATTTGTAATGATATTCTTATTTATTTCATCCATTTGTTATTTAAATTTCAAAGTTTGCAACAATTTTTATGTTAAATAAACAATTTTCAAGTGGCTAACAAATGTTAAATTGGAACAATTTTCAAATGAAACATGTAAATTTAGATTATATTTTCATGTTAATACATGTACATATTTTTAACTATTTTCAAATTATTTCAAAGTTGCTAACAATTTTCAAATTATGTTTCAAAGTTGCTTTAACAATTTTCAAATTATTTCAAAGTTTCTAACCATTTTCAATTTTATTGTCCTACAATTTTCAAATGAAATGTACACTTGGATTCTATTTTCAAGTTAAAATGTATGTACATATTAACTATTTGCAAATTTCTAAACTTTACTAACAATTTTCAATCTTATTAGAATAATTTTCAAATTAAATGTACACTTGGACACTATTTTCAAGTTAAATTGTACTTATTTAACTAATTGCAATTTTCTAAGTTACTAACAATTTCAAGTTAAAGGTAATTTCAATTCTTGTTTTGTTAGAAAATTCAATTTGAAAACAAACGAATGAATATTTTGAAATGAACATGTTATGATAGTTATGTATTAGTTAGAAAATTCAATTTGAAAACAAATGAATGAATATTTTCATAGTTATGGTGGTTGTTGACAACATTTTCATAGTTATGGTGGTTGGCTTTATTTTCATAGTTATGAATATTTGAAAACAAATGAATGTTCAAAGAGCTAAATTATAATGTTTACTTTAAAAGAATTCTATTGAAAGGTTCCATCTATCACATACTTTTATTTACATAACATGACATATCACCATGATAAGATTAGTGATTAGAATCATATATTTTGTTAGGAAAAATTGGAAATAATTATTTGCAATGTTTGCAACCTTGCATTGATATGTGAAGCATTATTTAAATTGAGTTTGATTTACGGATCTTGTGAGCGAGGGTTTCATAGATTGTTTTAATTATGAATTTTATTATCTTTTATTCTTTCCATTTTTTTTTGAGAGAAATGTGTTTTTGTTGAGACTATTTTCAAAAATCTTTGAGGGTGAATTTCTATAAGGATTTTAATGGTTGCAATGTTAATGTGGGTTGTAAATTTGTAATGGTTTCAATGGCAAGCCCAAGACTTTAGCAAAACATTCACCATTAACAAGTTCACTTTAGCACTTATTGAATGTATATATATATATATATATATATATATATATATATATATATATATATATATATATAAAGAGTTTTAAAATTGTATAGAGTGATCTTTAAAAGAAGGAATTATCGCACAATCAATTAATGCATTGTGAATGAAATGATGTCTCTCATTTAACACCTATTTATTTAAATTTCCTAGGTTTATAATCAAATCAATTTACACTTCAAAATATTTTCATAGTTAATGCATTTCCAATTCATGTACCAATTTTTTCTATGCATTAATGTAGGGATAAGTTAACTTCTTTTTCCTATAGTAGGTATATAATTTATATTTCAAAATTTTTAACAATTTTCAAGTTAAAAATTGATAGTTATGTATAATTAGTTGGAAAATTCAATTCACACTCAATTTTCAATTTGTCAATTTCTACATCAAATTTCAAGTTATAGTAGCAATTTTAAAGTTCAATGCACAATTATCAAGTTATTAATAATTATCTTGAGTTAAATATATATACTTGATTTTCAAACTTTACTAGCAATTATCAAATTAAATGTACAATTTCAAGTTACATGTACATATTTAGTTATTTTGAAATTAAGTTACAAACAATTTTCTTGTTTTAATGTATTTTCAATACTTGTACCGAACTTTTCTCAAGTCACTAACAATTTTAAATTTGTTAATTTACATGTACAACAAATTTCAAGTTACTAGCAATTTTAAAGTTAAATGTACAAGTTACTATCAATTTCAAGTTACAAGCAATTTCAATTTTTACTAGCAATTTCAAACTTTACTTCTAGAACAATTCTCAAGTTTAATTAAGTTAGCAATTTCAAGTTACTTGAGCAATTTCAAATTTCAAGTTACTTGAGCAATTTCAAATTTCAAGTTACTAGCAATTTCAATTTTTACTTAGAACAATTCTCAAGCTAAATGTATTAGTTGGAAAATTCAATTCACATGCAATTTTCAATTTTTCAATTTTTCAATTTCCACATCAAATTTCAAGTTACTAGCAATTTTAAAGTTCAATGCACAACTATCAAGTAACCAATTTTCAATTTGTTAATTTACATGTTATGTAGGGAGAGATTATGGCCAGACATCACATCATGGTGATCAAGAATCACATGACCCTGTGCCCCCTCATGATCCTGATCAACCATCACATGACACTTTTCCCTCTCACATTGAAAGTATAATTGAGATTTGCAGTGGGGTTGGAAGGGGTGGAAATTTTCTAGAGGATTGTGCAGTTGTTTTTGCACAAGAAGAGATTGGGAACTCGATCACTGGTCAGAGAGTTAGCGAGCATGTCAATAACATAATCAAGTCATATTTTGAACAACATTCAATGATGGAACAAGCTCAAATCCTACATGGGTTGATAAAACACAAAAAATTGAAACGTGCCACAAAGTTGTTGGGTTTTCAAGATGTTAAAACAAAAAATACATGCAAGAATGCAATAGAAAATGTAAGCACTTCATTATCTTCATTTGGAAAATCAAGAAACAATGATACCCGAGCTGCTCGTAGGGAAATTACAACGGCTGTTGTGGCACAAATCACCTCAAGAAATTGAATGGTATCAACAATGGAATCATTGCTCAAATATATGAAATTCATGGTCTGGATAGATGAAAATGATGAAGCTGCTTGTTGGGATCTAAATTGTAGGGAACCCTATCGAGGCAAGATGGCAGCAGGCATTAGAGAGGAGGTGATAGAGTTTTGGGATAGCCATTCTTGTGCTATTCCAGATCGAAAGCATGTCCTGCAACAATGTTTATCCAGAGGCATTTATTAGGAGCATTTTAAGCATGTGATGGAGATGACGAGAGTTGCACTTTACGAGGAATTCCAAGAAACCAATCCTGGTGTTCAAATATCATTTAGCATGTTCAAAAAATTTAAATTGTGGTATATTAGGCCGAATACGATTCGCGACACTTGTTGCTGCCAGTATCACGTTGAATTTCAACTATACTATGACACATTTCTGGATTTTTGCAAAAGGCACTGGAACGGTGTACTAGCTCCTCACACAGTGTGAGATTTTATTTGTATGATACTATGCAACAGGAATCCTGAACACGTGTTTTTCAATAAGAGGTGTGTAGGTGGGAGAAAATGCCATGAATGCGGTGATTTGACATTGTTCCATAGGAAATTTCCTATCGATCCAACACACCATGGATTGTCTGATATCATTGTTAGGTGGAAGAGGTACGAGTACGTCACCATGAATCCAACATCTTCTTCATCTGTGCCATCCAAGAGGATTGACTTGCTCGATGATCAGATTCCTATTTCAGATTTCATTGAGAAGTTTCAAAGTCAGATTTATAAATACATAAATCACTCCCATAGGTCTAGGTGGCAAGCTTTAGAATTCAAACATTCTCGTGAGGTATTTGAGCCGGGAACAATCTTATCAGTGGTAGACTTTGCTGAGAACTACACCTTTGATCCTTAGAGAGAGATACAGAGTGAGTACTATCACTCTAACCAGGTGTTTATTTTCGTACATGTATTGTACAGACATGCTCAGGAAAGAATTGATGGTAGGGAGCTGGTACTCGACACCTAACTCTTTGGGAGGATCCCCTATCTCTCTCCTACCATCTCTCAATCTATCCTATCCATACCCTATCCACTTAGTCCTATATAAGTGAGGCTCATTCCCATCCCAAGGGGAGGAAGACTATGGTATCTACATGCTGGTGAAATCTCTCTTAAGATACCTCCATTCACCTATTGGAGAGCTCATACTTCCTTGGAAGAACGTGGAAATTGGATTGGTCGGAGAAGGGCTACTGCATTAAGTCTTTGGTTGTAGTTCTATATCTCTATCATGTACTCCTCTATTTGCAGTAATACAAATGCTTTCCACCAATATTGTTCTTATGTGCAATGATATTGTGTAGTTTACCCACTTAACTGTTTACTTAGATCACTTATTGTATAGATGTCTTTTACTGGTTTCTCTTGTTTCTTTGTCTTGACAGGTCTTGCAGCTTGGATCTGACGACCGTGGGACGTGGATCAACATTCGGGAGAAAGGATTGCGGAGTAAAAAGCTAAGACATCTAGTACTTGGTCCTTAAGTAGATCTAGGAAATGTGTTTGTAGTATGTTCTATTTGTTCTAGACTCACATTGAGCTAAGGAGATCTGGCTCGCGTCCGCTCGAGTGGATTGTCCGATAACAAATCTGGTGACCATACTGGGGAGTAGTGTTTATCTTGTTTAGTGGTCATTAATCTGAGAGTCATTTTCAGTTGATTACTTGACACAAGCCTCTTTTATCATTTTTTGCCATTTACTTATTGGGATTGATTTCACTATCAGATCTTCACATTGAAGATTCTGATTTGCTTCCTTTGAGTTTATACAACTCATTTTCAAGCCTATTTTTGGTTCATTGTTGAGAGATCTAGTTCACTTTTGAATATCGACCTCGCTTGTCGCACCTGGGCAGTGGAAACAGAGCAACACTGTGTCATTCTGAGTCTTTGTTCTTCACCTGTTAGTCACCCATCGCATCCTTTACATTAGTATACTGCGACATCGTTGCACCTACCGTGAAGGAAAATTGTGATGTCACGCTGTGTGTGGAGATAGAGTGCACCGATCTGTCAAAAGTTGGCATACTAGCATCCCTTTCCTCGTCTGACAGTTTGAACCTTAGTATGATGTATGAACTCTCTTTGTACTGCAAGATCCAGCCAAAGACCCCATTTATGATTTGTGTATTGAGAGTTTGGTTTCATTTGGATTGACTTTGGGTTCTGTCTTGGACAAGTTTAAGATAGGTAGTGGTGGATACTCTAGTCTCCTCCACCTTCATCCATTCACTCTTGCATTCCCTTCCTTCCATCCCTGATCTGATCATTGCATTGGATCAACTTCCAAACCTCATTTACATTTGTTTTGGGCTTTGCTTGCTTAGTTTGCTTGCTGCTGCTTGATTTTGAGTTAAGTGTGTTTTCAGCTTGGTTGAGTGCTTTTCTTTTCTCAAGTTTCCTGAATGTATGAGTGCTACAAGTAGTGTTTTCTTTTCAGTCATTTAGATCTAAAAGTAGAGTTGTTATCAAATTACTTCTTTGATGCATCCATTGAAAAGTTTAAAAGTGCTTCTTTCCCATTGTTTATCAAAAAATTATTGAAGAAAGATTGTTGTGCATTGGAAAATTCTTGTTTATGTTTTGGAAAAATTGAATGAATGTATGATCTATTGTATTTTTCTTGAATTATGAATCGCTCATCTTCTTGAAAGGCTCAAAGCACGCTTCGATTTTTTTTTGCAAAACTAGTTCCATGCTAAGGAAAGATAGATGTAATTCTTGTTGCTCTTAGATCATTGAAATTGAAAAGCTTGCATATTTCATTTCAGAATCCTCTCTTTTCATCACTTAGTGTCATTTTACTTTGAAAAGAAGAAGAAAAGAAAAAAGTTGTTTTGATTTGGTTTAGTAGTGTTGTGTACTTTCGTGTTTCGTTGAAAAGGAAAAGAATACTTTCATTGTCAAATTTGTTTGCATTGGGAATTGTGTTGCATTGAGTTTGTTTCGGCAATACCATTGGGAAAAAGCTTTCTCCTTCCCATATCTAGAATTCATCGAAAGAAAAGAACATTTCGTGCATGTATTTAGGGCTTGCATTATGCTTCTGATTATGTACTCACCTCATGCATTCACCTAATCGTCCAAGATAAAATTAACGGTAGAACTAGGTAAAATTTTTAGAAACTTGTGTGTAAGTTAGAGACGTGTTCCGGCATCGTTAAGAATGGTAGCTGTCGTTATTTGCCAACACTGTAGTCCGAGGGTATTGTAGTCTTCCATGTACATTGGTATATCGAGCTCCTTCACATACCCACCAAGTACCATAATCCATACTTAGCGTATATCGAAGGGTGTATCACGTACTCGACACATATATCGGAAGGTCTCTTGCCAATGGCTGTGCATTAGATAGCACCACTACGGATTTGAGCTCCCACGTACCTTGAGTATATCGGGAGACACCATTAGGATTCCTGAAACCAACTGAGTTAACCATTTGGCCGTCTTGGCAAGGCAATACACCAAGAACAACACTCGGGGAGATTAGCATGCAAGTGCTGTCCAGGTAATCGGGTATGCAGGAAAGGGTACGGTCCCAATCCTCCTTGCCGCGTCATATTGTTGGACCCTGCAGTATATCGCGGTTTGCGATGCCTTGATAATCCTGTGAGGTTCCAGACTTTTGAATCCACTCTGTCACATAAGTTTGCTTATTGCCTTAGTTTGAGTAGGTTTTTTTGGACTGCTTTTCTTTTAGCATACCCTTAGGAGAAACATTGTTTCGGCCTTTTTTGCTGATTTTCCTAATACTCTGGCGGATTTTCCCTGGAGAAGGTCTCGTAGGATCTTAAAATTACCACCCGAATATCCCCTTAATCTGGAGGTTATTTCGAGGGTAAGAATGGATCAACGTAACGTGGTCGTAGCTACTGAAGTGGAGAACCCCACTTTGAATGTTGGTGGACTTTTGTTTCCACTAGATTCACCTTCCTCTCATCCCCCGCAGGATGAAGAAGCACACACCCCTGCTTCTCAAAATCTTTCTCCCATCATCCCAGGAGAACCTGGATTGTTGGAATGGATAAACCGACCCCAGGACGACCCTATAGCAGCTGTTGGTCCTTCAATAGCTTATTGGACATCTTCTACATACCACCCAGTGGCTCATTTTTCCATCTCATCCCCACCTAACTGGACTACTCCAGAGTTCTCTAGGCCTGACCCTGCCGAAATTTTCGGCCCCATCCATGAATGTTTGGAACAGTTACGTATAAAAGGAGATAAGCTTCGAAGACAAAGTCTTGGGCAACACTCTGAAGAGTTCCATAATCACCATTTCCAAATAATATTTGACGACGAAAACATCTCAGTTCATTCGATATCTTTCGGATCACCTAAAGTACCCCACCACGTGACTACTAGTAAGACTGGTCAACCCTCACAAGAGTCCAGTCCTGCACCTCAAGTGAAACAACTAGTGGAAGGACAATAGTCCAACACACCTGTCACTACCACGGTTACTTTACCAGTTCCTCCCCCACCTCAGAATTCGAGGGGAGGGTGTTCCATTCCCACGGATTATCTTATTGGTAATGTTATTACCACGGTAGCTAGTCAACAACCTACGTTGGTTCAACCTTTGAATAGTGGTCAACCTGTTGTGGCTGGGGGGCAACCCCCGTTTCCTAACCAGAACATAGGGGGTGGAGTCCCCAACGGACCTTCCCAACCCGCTAGACCATCCACCATGGGATTATCTCATGTTGGAGGGCTGTCAAATGTAACTCAACCCTCATGGAATCAAGCGTATCCAGGTTCCGTTAACCCTGTGCTGGGCCAACCTAATCTCAGAAATGTGCCACACGAGATACCTTGAGGCGGTGGGGGACCACCCTATCATGGTGGAGGAGGACATTTCCCTTCGGGTGGTGGCGGTGGTCCACCACCCCCTCCAGGAAGAGGCAGTGGAGGACCTAATTACTATGGTGGTGGTGGTGGTGGTGGAAACCCTCATCCTTCTGGCAGTAGAGGTGGTGGGGGCCCCCATCCATCTGGCGGCGGAAGTGGTGCACCACCCCCTCCAGGTGGAGGAAGTGGTGGGCCACCTTATTACAGTTACGGACCCCCACCTCCTTCCGGTGGTGGCAGCGGATCTCCACCCCCTCCCGGAGGTGGAGGTGGACCCCCACCTTATTGGAATGGACCACCTTATGGTGGCGTACCTCCTTACAGTTCGGGCGGCACACCCCCCTATGGTCAGTTTCATCCTGGTACACCTTACGGTCAGTTTCATCTTGGTACACCTTACGGTCAGTTTAGTCCTTACACGCCTTATCCTTATTATCAATACGCGTAGCCTAATCCACAGCTGCCCTTTCTGGCTACTTTGGACTTACCTGACCTCTCCCATTTAACCAACGATCCTATTTACCATGGATCTAACTGGCCACCGATTCCAGTGAAACTTCCGTCTGATATCCCCAAGTTTGACGGCAAGCCGGGTGAAGACCCTAAAAACCACGTGATGACATACCACTTATGGTGTTCATCTAATTCCTTAATGGACGATTCAATTCATCTTAGATTGTTTCAAAGGACTCTCACCGGTTCGTCTTCCAAGTGGTACATTGAGTTGCCACCGCGCTCTTTTCCTGATTTTGGATCCCTTGTTATGAACTTTTTGACACACTTCCAGCTGCCTATACGGTATGAGACTGGTACTGAGCTTTTAACCTCGCTCCGTCAGAATACCGCCATTCACATTTCGGATCATATCCATGAGTGGCGAAGGAGACAACGTGTCATTAAAGCTCCATTTATAGATCAACTCCTAGCAGACTGGTTTACCAAATCGCTCATTCCCACCATAGCAAAATATGTCACCATGAGAGGTGCAATCACCGAAGAACAAGCCATCGCGAGTGCCCATCTGCTAGACCTGGTCTACACTCAATCTGGCACTCTGTTCAATATTCTACCTGACGCACCCCATGATGCTAACAACCCCCGAAACCACATAAGGGACCCAAAACTGATGGAATCATTGGTTCCCTTAACACCCAACCTGCTGCCAGTACTGTTGGATCATCCAACCCGGCTCCGGATGGACACATCACCACCAAGTCCACCACTCCTGCTGTAACCGAAGAGCTGAATTCTGTTCAATCAGCTTCATCTCAGAAGTTTAATGGCAAGAAGAAGAACAAGGGGAAACCCAAAAAGTCTTCTGCCCAACAGGAACCGAAGAGCACTCCTGACGATACTAAGCAGAAAAAGAAACTGAAGTATCCTTGTTTAATGTGTGGAGAAGACCATTTCTCCAAAGTGTGTCCCCATAGAGATGAAGTGCAAAAGTTTCTTAGGGGTAAACCGACTCCCGTAGTCCTCAATGATCCGTTTCTTACTCAAAACCAGTAGATGATTGCTCAAACCCCCCCAGCCCAGGGGGAACCATCCAATACCGTGCATGTTCTCATGTTGCGTAACGAGACGATCAATTTGACCACTCGCTTGCGATCTTACGAACCAGTCCCTTCGAAGGAATCGACTGGAAGTAATGCTGAAAAAGATTCCGACTCTATACATGATGTCACTGTACCATCGACTTCTCTCACCATTAAGAATCCCTCCTTAGACTCGATATTGCGACCGCCCAAGAGTACGATTCAAAAAGCTATTTTCAATCCTAATGCTTGAGCAGCACAGAATTACAATATCTTAGAGGACTTGGCACAAGCTCCTTGCACCATGTCTACCCTGGAAGTTTTGCAGAATTGTCACAATCAATGCAAAACTCTCCTTGCAGCCATTGGTGCAGTAGACCTGGATTCCTCAAACACCATCATGTTCTGACTTGACAACTTTAAGTCGAGGCTCTCACACTAGCTCGCATTCCAAGTTTCTGCGAACATTGTTGGGAAGATTGTCCATTGTACCCTTTTAAACGAGGGATCCTCCACTTCTGTCATGTCCATCGCCTGTTGGAGAGCCATTGGCTCTCCTGAATTGAATCGTTCTCCTACCATGTTGAAAGCATTCTATGGGCGTGGCTTTCAACCTCATGGGATCTTACAAGCTCTTGCAGTTGAGTTGGGCAGAAAGACCATAACCATTAATGTGGAAGTGGTCTCAGCCCCGTTAGATTATAATCTCTTGCTTGGTCGCAATTGGTTTTACACCATGCAGGTGGTATCCTCTTCAGTCTTCCGCATGGTACAATTCCCCCACCAAGGATGAATTGTTACTATTGACCAGTTATATTTTTGTACACCGGACGCCACTACTCATCCTGGTGACCATGTTCCTTCCATTGGACAGATGTCAATACAGTATGAGAGTGTAGGGGTTGGCCTTTTGAAAGATTCATCTCTCATTGGTGTTTTTCTAGCCGCGGACCCCCCTAATCATGTTGCTACGGTGAACATGATCTGCACGGAGATTTTATCTCACTTTAACGATGCTTGGCTTGTACCGGATGAAGCCACAACACACCTGCTTGGAGATATGATGCCTCTTTCACCTGTTGAATGTATTTATGAGGCTATCCAATTAGCGTTGAAGGACCATTTAACCATGGCCTCCCCGCCCTGTTCTCTAAGACGTACGTCCTCTCTACCCGATCTCTTACTTCAGACTTTTCATTCAGATGACTCCATCATGGAAGTAATGAATGTTGACGACAATCCGTGGGATGATCTCCATCACAGGTCATCTTTTCTTCCTCCTTTGGAATACATAAAGAACAACATCCATACCTTCTTTTCACCAGATATCTACCCATCCCCTTAGTCCCCCATCCTTACATGTCTTACGGACACGAAGGGCAACTTGGCCAACATTGAGCCAACCACCCCGGTAGACATCTCGGTGAAACCTGGTATAGTGGAACACATTCGCATAGGCTAGAAGTGTTCCCCTAAAGAAATCGCTGTTAGCACGGCCTTGTTCAAGCAATTTTGAGGCACATTTTCTTGGTCCTATGAGGAGATGCCTGGGATAGACCCCACAATTGCTTCTCATTAAATAAAAACCTATCCCGACATCAAACCTGTACGTCAAAAGTTGCGACCGGTACACCCCCGGAAGATTGTGGAAATAAAGGAAGAAATTGAAAAGCTCTTAAAGGCTAGTTTCATTTATCCTGTCCCATTGACGGATTGGGTCTCAAACATCATTCCTGTGAACAAAAAGCAGGGCACCATTCACGTCTGTGTTGATTATCGGGACCTTAATCGGGCTTGTCCAAAAGACAACTACCCGACCCCTTTCATCGACTAGATCACTGACAACTGTGCCGGAAGCGTCATCTTCTCATTCATGGATGGCTTTTCTGGTTACAACCTATAGTTTGAGGGTATAGATCGAGGGTATAGAGTGTGGGGTATATGGCTATTATGAGAATGCCCTTAAGGCTGCAATGAGACTTGTCTATGATAAGCTACACTGAAAAGAGTTCTAGTTGCATTAACTGAGTATAGCTTGCAATGACTGGCACAACCCAGCCGACCAACATAAGATAGCTTTCATCTGCCCGTGGGGAATGTTTGCATACCGCAAACTCCCATTTGGCCTTAAAAATGCTAGTGCCACATTTCAGCGGGCTATGTCGTATGCCTTCCATGATATTAAGGAATTTGTGGAACCTTACTTGGATGATTTCCCTGCTCATTCAAAGCAGCACGAGTTCCACATTGATCATCTGATGACCATTTTCCTCAGATGCAGACGGTACAATATTCGTCTGAATCCTCATAAGTGTATCTTTTGCATTGAGTCCAAACGCCTCTTAGGATTTATCGTTTCGAAGGATGGGATCCACATTGATCCCTTAAAGGTGGAGGCCATCATCAACCTACCACCCCCGACTGATGTGACGGAACTTCAAAGTCTCCAAGGGAAGGCGACTTATTTACGACGTTTTGTTTGTAATTTCGCGGAGAAGACTCAGGGCTATATGAGACTGCTCAAGAAGGACGTCCTGTTCATTTGGGATGACCAAGCTCAAAAATCCTTCGACAGTATCAAACATGCCATCACGCATCCCCCTGTGCTCCAACCGCCTAATTATTATCGAGATTCCATCTTATATCTCGCCACTTCTGCTACCACTATTGCCATGTTTTTGGTACAGGAGGATCAAAACACCTAGGAACATGTGATATACTATGAAAGTAAGGGTCTAGTTGACGCTGAAACTAGATATTCACATGTCAAAAAACTCATTTTTGCGCCGGTCATCGCCGCCCAGAAGTTTCGGCACTACATCTTGCTCCGCACCACCACCATCATTGCTAACTCGAACCCCATGTACCACGTATTGACACGTCAGGTGCTTGGGGGCAAGTATTCACGCTGGATTGTGATACTGCAAGAATTTGATCTTCTTTTCGAGAAAGCCAAGTCTAAGAAGTCTTTGGTGTTTGCCAAGCTCATTTGTGACCTTCCCCGTTCTGATGTAGAAGTTGAGCACAATGACTCCTTTCCAGATGAATCATTGTTTATCATCAGTACGACTGACCTGTGGTATGGAGATATCTCATTGTATCTCCAAACCAAACGCTTCAACCCACAACTCTCTCGTGACGACCGTCATAAGATACGTCACCATGCAAAGTATTATTTAATCATTAATGATACTTTGTATCGTCGTGGCATTCATTCAATTCTTCGACGTTGTCTCACTCATGATGAGGCTGAACGCGTTCTGAATGACTGTCATGCTGGGGCATGTGGCGGTCACCTCTCTGGGATGGTTACAGCCCAGAAGATTTTGCGCGCAAGATATTTCTAGCCTACTATCTTCAAAGATTATATTGAGGCCATAAAAAAATGTCCTCCTTGCCAACACTTCCATACAAAGAAGCGCCCTCATCTTGCCCCGTTACATCCGGTTATTGCCGTTGGCCCATTCGCAAAATGGGGCATTGATTTTATGCATTGTAATCCTACCTCGGCCAGGAGGCATAGTTAAATCATCGTAGCTGTGGATTACTTCACAAAGTGGGCCGAAGCTATGCCTACATACCAAAATGGTGGCAAAACCACCGCACTCTTCATGTTCAAACATGTAATAGTGCGGTTCATAGTTCCTCAGGCAATTGTGACCGTTCATGGTTCTCATTTTCAGAACCATATGGTTGATGAATTGAGCGACAGGTTGGGTTTTCGCCATGAAAATTCAACACCCTACTACCCACAATCCAAGGGACAGGTTGAGGCCATTAACAAGGTCTTGAAAACTATGGTCCAAAGGATGGTAGGGACAAATAAGTCCAATTGGCACAACATGCTCTTTTCAGCGTTATGGGCGTACCGAACTTTCGTCAAAACCGCCACAGGATTCACTCCTTTCCAATTGGTATATGGATTGGAGGCTGTTCTGCCGATAGAGTGCGAAATTCCGTCTCTACAACTTGCTGTCAAAATTATTCCTAACACTACTGCTGAGGAAGAATGTCTCTTGCACCTAGCAAAACTTGATGAGTCTTGTCGAGATGCCCGTCTTGTTAATGAAGTGCACAAGAAACGCATCAAGGCCCAATATGGTAAGTCAGTTGAACCTCGTATCTTTAACGAGGGTGACTTGGTCCTCACTTATGACCAGAAGCATGACAAACTAGGAGTAGGGAAGTTTGAGTCCATGTGGCATGGACCCTACATAGTCAAACGTGTGTTGGAAAAAGGTGCTTACGAGCTTGAAGATTATGACGGAATCTCTTTGGGTGAACCCCGCAATGGGATTTACCTAAAGAGATACTATGCTTGATCCCTCATGCATAGACTTGCTTGTATATACTGTACATGGCATGTTTTTGTGTGGTGTGACGAATTTATTTTTGAGTGTCTTTTGATTTTGTTTCTGCTTCTTATACCATGTTCTGTTTGCGTGTGCAGATGGCAACGTGCTATGGATTCGCAAACGACGCCAGCCGGCATACTCGTAACCTTGCTTCGGCAACTTGGGTACTGTATTTCCCAACAGGTGAGCTCATTAGCTCAAGAGGAAGTTGCCTAGGGTTTGTGACCAACAATGCCGCAAGATATCAGGCAGTAGTCGAAACCCTAGCTAACGCCATTTCCTTGGGTATGAACCACATTGTCATCCACATGGATTCTCAATTAGTGGTTTCCCATCTGAACCGGGTATACGCCATCCGTGATCCCATCTTACTCCGTCTCTTCAGACGAGTACGTCTCCTGGAAAGGTCATTTGAATCCATTCAATACCTGCACATTCCACGGGAGTTAAATACAGTATCTGACTCGATGGCCAACTTCATTTTGGATTGGTGCATCACACACACATAATACTCATAATATGTAAAAGCATTCATAACATGTAAATATAATGTATAAAAGAAAACATGTAAACAAGATCACATCACTAATCATTTTAAAAACACATAATGTATAAATCGTCGATAATGTCTGTATATATATATCGCTCAAAAAGTAGTGCTGGTACAAAATCTAAAGCACGAAAACTTTCAGTGAGTCTCTACAAAAATCTAAAGCATCATAGCTTTCAGTAGTACAAAATCTGAGGCCTCTAAGCTCTCAGTACAAGTATAGTAGTGTCATCAGGCCTGGCGCCTGACCCGTACACCACCCCTAGCTCGAACGGCATGCTATCGCTAGGTGAGGAAGCAGTCTACGGTCCAAGCCACCAGTAAGGCATTGAAGCGCACAGATGCTCCAACCCCATATCTCTGCATGGGCATCGGTAAGTCATCGATAGATGGCTCCGGTACCTCCATGGTCAGCTGAGATAGGTTCCTGTACACCTCCTCCATCTCCTCGATGGCAGCATGGGCACCTGCAAGAATGACTGCCTCCCCGCCTCTATCTCTCCTCGCCAGAAGGGAGAGACCCACCGGCCGTACGGGGCCCACATCTGCACACACATATTACATACTTGTCAGCACTACATCAAAAAAATGATATAATATACAAAACTAAAAATACAAGGGTTTTGTTCTCACCTAGCTCTCCCCATGCTGCACCCTCTGGCAGCACCAAGTCGGGATCCTCTCAGAAGTCCATGCTGTTGTATGGAAAGTCCTTTCCCATAAGTAACTGGCCCTCTATCCAGTTGAAAAACTCAGGACCAAAGCTAATGATGGGCCCGCCACCATGACGGGTCATGACCTCAGCCCATCTGAGCATATGGGGATCCCTAGGCTCCCTGTCATCAAGTACTAACTACAGACGTAGAAGAGGAATTCGCTCCAAGAGGAACGATACTATGATTGATCCATACCCAAACTGCTTGAGCTCCCCTCGCCGACACTTGGTCAGCTGAGCTTGGATGTTTGTGAGGAGACCCTCACACCAGTTGAAAACCATGGGGGACATACAGTCCTCTGCATAGAGCATTTGGGTCCGACTAGCCATGTGTGGGGCTTGGCTACCCGCCACCCTAGTAATGGTAAGCAATATGGTCTGCAGTGGGTGGCTCACCACATCTCTGATGAGAATCTTCCTACTGGAAGGACGAGAAGTAGCAACACAATGCTGTGACACCATGTCCTCAACTGTATGATCACTGGCCCGTGTCCCAGTGAGTTGTACAGTGTCCCCTCTTCGAGACAAACCGGTGAGAAAGTAGATATCCTCAATGTCTATCGTGAGGATATGCTCACCTACCACAAAGTACTATTGGGCCGCATCCGAACTATGGAGCATGTGTGTCAGCAGTGGGATCTGGGATCTCATCGCCTAGATCTCAAAGAACTTGAGTAACCTGCAGTTTCTCAAAGCATCCATGCATTGTGGATCATTTGCAGCTTGTTCATTTTCAAGTTCGTGTTCTCTCTCTCGCCACTCCAATACCATTTTTGCTTGCTGATAACCTGCCAAAAGGGACATTTAAACCCTGTTAGGTCCTTCCTCAAGTTTCACAAACTCATTTTTTGGATTATTGTTGATGTTTGGGTTTTGGATTTCCGCCATCGCACTGTGCCTTTAGGTACAGGGCGACATCGTCTCATCTCTCATTTTCGAGACTTGCAATGACTCGGTCTCGTCGCAGGTCCTGAAAGGGCAACCTGTGATGAGTCGAGGGCGCATAAAGCCCTCCATAACACCATCAAAAACCCAAAAAAATGAACATAAAAGCAAAAACTAAACCACTGGAAAGTTGCTAAGTGAAGTTTAGGCCTACCCGATTTGGACGATTGGTGAAATGGCGGATCGTAGCTCCCGGAATCAGCAAAGAAAGTTTTGGCTCCAAATTGGTACTTCTCCACCCAAATTGGCAATTTGAACAATGAAATCTATTTTTGGCCCATATTTCTATTTATAAATAGAATGGAATATTCCTTTTCAAATATTTTGATGCTTTTGGGCCATTTACTATAGTTTCGACCGTTTGTCATTATATTTGGGACTATTTGGCACTTTCTCTAGTGTACAGGAGTCGTAAAGTGGTCTTTTGTGTCGTTTCTTGCATCACCAACGGTAACTACAGGTATGAACACCCCTTTGAATGTTTTGTCATTATTATTTTTAGTTAGTCGTAATTATTGCATGAGGATGAGTTTACTCTTCGTTTGTTTTTGTACTCACATAACTATGAGAACAAGTACCGATTTATGATTGATCACTATTCCAGGCTCGTTAAACATCCACGGAAAAGGACACCCCCCGGAGTCTGCCGTTAAGCTCTTTTCAGGCTCTCGAAAAATGAAAAGATTGTTAAGCGAACTTGTCGCGTTCACGCTTGTTAAATTATTTGAATGGTCGTCTTCCTGGTGATAGTTTACTCCTTTTTCAGACCAGGCGGCACTAATTACGAAAAAGGAATACTCCAGCCAATCATGACTAGAAGAGTCCTCTCACACATTGTTTTACCTTTTTTCGGGCGATGAGGCTAACTTTACGAAAAAGGACTGTTGGAGTCTTCTTTAGTTCTTTTCAGACTCTCTAAACATGAAATGAGGACTGAGTTTACCTTCTATGGACTTGTTAAATTTTCACAATGAAGGGCCCGTCATGGGATGAACCCATCCTATCCCAGGTTTGAAAAATATTTGGGATTGGACTCATCTATGAGATGAGCTATACCGAGTATCTGGTTACTCTCATCAAGCTCGTAAAAAAACACATGAGGCACTCATCATTCATGATGGGGAAAAAGGAAAGTGTTTGTGTTACATACCTTAGTGGCAGTATATAGTTGTTCTTGAACATGGCACTCATCTGCATTCGCATACAGTACTTGAGTCATTTGTTTGTCTATGAGTCCCCGCTTAGTTTCTGAGTCCTGTTACTCCTCTGAGTCATTCAGAGAAAGCTTCCATCATCAATTGCATTAGAAGTTTGCGTCATTCTCATCGTGTCAATACTGCCAAGTCATGCCATGCCCATGTTCAAGAACATGTCCACTATCTATCATCTACAGTCAGTACGTGCGTCATCATGCCGTTGTTACTTTGAGTCAGTCTTACATGTTACTGTACCATCCGATCCACTCTACACATCTTTTGTCGTGTTTCGTGTCAATTGATGGGGGATTCATCATGGCCCTCCTTCGACGGATTCATCCTTGTCGACTTCAACTCATCATCCAAAGATTGAATCTAGAAACCAACCAAGTACCTTGGCCTTGCATGCCTCAATGGCAGGTTACCTTGCTTTCATCATGAGTTTACATCATTGGCTCTTGATTGAAAGATTTCATGTTGCGTTTGACTTCAACTCATTTATTCACGCTTGATGATATGTACTATGATACCTTGGGAATCATTGACGTCAATGGTGATCTCCCTCGCACTTGTTAACGGTTTACATCAATGACCAGTAATCAAGTGGTTTCTACCATGTTCAACATCAAGACATTTGTAATCACATGGATAGATTCGTATCATTGCGGGTTCAGCTTGAAGACCCTAGGGAGTCAGATTTTACCCAGGTTGCGATGGAGTTTGTATTGAGTCATATTACACGGATCCACTTTTGTATTGGTTGTGGTTGTGTTATCATCTCATCATGGATCTACGCTTGTGTTTAGTGCCATGATTGTGTTCAGTCGGTCATTACTACCATGGATCTGCAATGTATTGGTTGGCAGCCATGTTGTACTTCATGTGAGATTGTCCATTTAGAGTCAGTTGTACTGCATCAGTGTTCTTCATCCGTCGAGCCTATTGCAATTATTTCTTTCAAAGCACCTCACCTGTACATCCTTAACAACTTCATGCTTTGGGGGGCATTCTATTACACCTAAAATCTACCCATCATTAGATTCAGTGTATACATCCTTGAAGTCACCTGGACTAAGTGCTTTCATTTGGGAGGATTTTCACTCAATCCTGCAATCTTTTGAGAGGTCGTTGCAGGTTGCACATTAGCAACATGCGACATCGCAGCTTGCTCCACTGCAGGGTGCGACGAGATCTGTTAATGGGAAAAAATAGCCTATTCGAGATCCTTCTCGAAACTTACCCATTTAGAGGCTTATCCCTGACCTCTAAGGGAGCTTGTACTCGACCCCTAACTCTTTGGGAGGATCCCCTATCTCTCTCCGACAATCTCTCAATCTATCCTATCCATACCTTATCCACTTAGTCCTATATAAGTGAGGCTCACTCCCATCCCAAGGGGAGGAAGACTATGGTATCTACATGCTGGTGAAATCTCTCATAAGATACCTCCATTCACCTATTGGAGAGCTCATACTTCCTTGGAAGAACGTGGAAATTGGCTTGGTCGGAGAAGGGCTACTGCGTTAAGTCTTTGGTTGTAGTTCTATATCTCTATCATGTACTCCTCTATTTGTAGTAATACAAATGCTTTCCACCAATATTGTTCTTATGTGCAATGATATTGTGTAGTTTACATGCTTAACTATTTACTTAGATTGCTTATTGTATAGATGTCTTTTACTGGTTTCTCTTGTTTCTTTATCTTGATAGGTCTTGCAGCTTGGATCTGACGACCGTGGGATGTGGATCAACATTCGGGAAAAATGATTTCCTAGTAAAAAGTTAAGACATCTAGTACTTGGTCCTTAAGTAGATCTAGGAAATGTGTTTGTAGTCTGTTCTATTTGTTCTAGACTCACATTGAGCTAGGGAGATTCGGCTCGCGTCCGCTCGAGTGGATTGTCTGATAACACCGATGTGCAGGTAATAAACTCCAAACTCAATTAATAAGCTTATAACATTCAATATCATCATTTCCAAAAGAACACATACTCGATAGGAATTTACATATGACAAACTAAATTCCATGCAGGTTCTTTTGGGATGTTTCCCTTGGAGATGTTAATAGATCCATGCCGTGGTATTGTGAAACCATCCCTGGTACAAGGGAATTACATTCTGTTCGAATTAAAGACATGGGTGACATATTTTCCATTGAAACGAGGAAGTATGCTTGTTTTTGTGATTTTTGCATTGATGCAAATGGATGCGGGCTTGATCATTGTGAAAATGATGTATATGTGAAACCATGGAAATATGTCTCTCTTAATCCAAAGGGCCCACATCCAATTCCAACATGGCAAGAGATGCACACTGAAGAGGAAATGGTCTCATTAGATCATGATCGAGTTTCTGATATGGTTAGGGAAGGTACAAGAGTCTTCATTAAGTTAATTAGTTCATTATGTATTACACATATACAAATGTTGTAGAAATGCACATAGGACATTTGAATAATATATGTAATGTATCTTGCAGGTGATGTATTCATTGTGATTGCACCCCCCACAACCAAGAAAATGTGGCATACTATTTGATGTCATGCACACAAATAAAAAGTAGGTTGGTGCAACCCTACCAAGATGGGGAATTCACATACCAAACTGGAGACATGGTTCTAATGGGACGCTTTTTTGAAAAAGTGAAAAAACATGGTGCTCATATTATTTACAATGATTTTATGCCTGAATATATATTATGTCAATACAGTCATTTGGTGGTGGCAGCTTGGATACATCTAACAAAAATCAAGGTGAAGAGAGGTGATCCAAAGAGATGGAAGATGACAGAAGCTGACCATGATCGTATTATGGAGACTTGCATTCCTATAACCCGTTGGCCAGATGAATGAGTTATATGTATGCCACTTGCATCATTGACATAGTTTTCATGTTGTCTTGTGTAATATTTTTTTGGAGATTTTTGTGGAGGTTGTTTTAAAAATGTATTTTTGTAGATGTTTTAATGTCAAGAATACAAATACTAGATGGGAGGCTTTTGTGAAATTTGGGTCATGGTGCTCCAATGTGAATACACTTGAATGTATGGTCAATTCTCTATGAACTTAATCCATAATAGTTTTATAGATATTTGTTTAGATGCTTTAAAAACAATATTAAAGATCCAATAGATAGTTGAATTGTAATGTAATTGAATTGTAATGTGTAGACAATATAATGTAATTGTAAAATTTCAATTTTAAATTGTAATGTACATTCTAATTTTAAATTTTGATTTCAAATACAATTGTAATGTAATTGAGAATTTAAAATACATCTATACAATGTGGAATTGTAAAATTTAAATTTTAAATTGTACAATGTATTCTAATTTTAAATTTTGATTTCAAATGCAAAATTTTATACATTATAATCCATTCATTGTATTTCCTCATCAATTACATTACAGTATTTCATTATCAATTATATAAAATATTATCAAATACCAATGTATTGAAAAAATGTTTCATTCAACAATAATCAATTATTTTTGTTATCAAGAACATATCAAAGTTAGGACCAATTTTTTTTGCCTCTCCTCATTCCATTTAATAAAAATATTGGCACTTGGTGCTACATGGAATATAACATAGGAGATAGAGGGTACAATTCAACTAAAGGGCACTTACACATAATCTTTGAATATATTTTCATGCAAACAATACACATTGTTGGCACAACTCACAAACATTCACTATAATTTCTAACCATCAAACCTTCTCAATTTTTGGATTACATGCATCAAAAACCATCTTTATCATGTAGTTTTGCACACATAGGCATGGAATCTCTTTGAGAGAAATTAGTTAGTATTATATGGCCCTGCTTGCATAAAAAAACCTCAATTATCAAACCAAAACACAACTTGTACGTGCCTTTTTTTTTATAGACATGGATTATGTAATAATGAAAGTTGAAACGTAAACGTCATAATAACATGGAAACGTAATAACTTGTACATGCCTTCATATATGCAACTTACCTAGTTGGATCAAATGGTGCCATTATCTCCATTTGTCATCAAAACATAAACCATATGAAATAGTTGTACAAGCATAGTTTCTACCATAGTTGTACAAGCATATGCTATCAACATATTCTCATTTCTTATATTAACTAGGTGGTTACATGCTCATTGCCAAGAAAACAAACCATACTTTTATGACTTTAGATTAGAGCACACACTTAAAAGAAAAGAACACAAAGATTACCTACATACTATATAACTTGTAATTAGAGAATTTTGTCTCAATGGATATTTCACACTCTCAATGGACAAAAACATTATTGTATACAACAACACATTGAGTTTTCAATTGAAATTACACATTAAATTTTCAATTGAAATTACACATTAAATTTTCCATGTAATTGAATTGGAATGTGGAAATTGTAAGTGAATAGTAATGTGTAGACAACATAATGCAAAATGTTAATTTCAATCTTCAATTTCAAATGTATTCTAATTTTAAATTTTGATTTCAAATACAATTGAGAATTTAAAATACATCTATACAATGTAAAATTGTAAAATTTAAATTTTAGATCATACAATGTATTCTGATTTAAAATTTTTATTTCAAATGCAATTGTAATGTAATTGAAATTGAACTTGTAAATTGGAACAACACATTGAATTTTCAACTGAAATTACACATTAAATTTGAGATTTTAATTTTAAATTGTAATTGAATTAGAATGTGTAAATTGTAATTGAATTGTAATGTGTAGACAACATAATGTAATTGTAATTTCAATTTTTTATTTCAAATGTATTCTAATTTTACATTTTGATTTCATTTATGCAATTGTAATGTAGTTGAAAACAAGCTTTTAAATTGTAATTGAATTGGAATTGGAATTATACATTAAATTTGAAATTTTACATTGTAATTGAAATGGAATTGTAATTTCAATTTTAAAATGTAATGTATGTATTCAATTCTAAATTTTGGAAGATGTTCTGTAATGAGTCCAAATTTGCATTTTAAATTGAACTAAATTGTAACTACACATTAAATTTGCATTTGAAACGACAAAACATAAATTTGTAACTGTAATAACTATATCCAAATCTAATATAAAAAACAATCAATTTCAAATCAGATACAGAATACACATGAAGACATCAATATGATAAAATATACAAAATATCCAAAAGTCCATATATGATAAAAGTCCATGTATAAATGATAGAAATCCATATCCAAAACATGAAAACGTATACATAGATCATCCAAAACATGAAAATATATAAAATATGAAAATATCCAAAATATGGAAACGTATAGATCATCAACTCATTAGCCACTACCCCCACGAGGTCCTTGATCGTCCATGTGACTGCCCTCGTGTGTAGTGGACCGATGTTGGCTCTGAAACGGTAAACTATGAAGGAATGCCTCCATATCTGTCGAGTCAATGGTGATATCCGGGATCTGGGTAGGAATACAGGTAGATGGCCCTTCATCAGGACCATGTGCTTGAGCTGCATTGCAATCATATGTGAATCCCATTGCAACATTGACACCCGCCCGTAGCGATGCCTGTGTAATATGCCATTACTGTTGATGTATATGTAACTTCGGAATGTATTTCATACATGTATATTCTATTCCTACAGAGAGGTTATTATTCCTCTGTATGGAAGTGTCGTCATTTGTATTTACAAGTGTCACAAGTGTCGTAACTTATACAAGATGGGTTACTAGACCACCAAGTGTGGGGTCGGCCCTGAGTTAAGTTAACCATGGGTTATTAGACTGTCTTAGACAAGTTGGCCCTGTTAGTTTATTAGGCAAGTCAAGTCATGTATAAATAGAGTGTGGGAGGCACTCTATTTGATCATTCACTTATTCATCTATATCTCTCATTAAGTGATGCGCACTAGTGGAGGAGGAGAAGCTACTAGGATTCTATCTCTTATGCTTGGGTTATTGTATCATTGCTCTATCTATCTCTCAAGAAGTTATTCGGGTTTTTCACCTTCTTGGTTTTACCCAAGGAAACTCTGTGTCTATTGTCTCTTGTGATTGCTTCTTGTGATTGATATGTTGTACATGTTATTCTCTCGGATAAGATCCTATATCAAATTGAATTGATGCTTAAAATCTAACATGGTATCAGAGCTAACCTGAGAAGAAGACAATGTGCAGTTGCAGAAGCTAGGGTTTCTTGTTTTTTGGGTTTCTCTCCACATATCTTGAAAGGCTAGAGGCTAGATTGACTCTCTCAGCAAGGCGCATCTTTTTGTCAAAACATAATTCAATTCTGAGCATTTTCAGATTTTGACCTAAACATTAGGGTTTCCACAAAAAGTGGAATTTCTGAAATCTAAGACCACGGATGGAAGCTCCTTGGCAAAATAGAAGTTTAGAGCTTTGGATCGAACTTTTTGGTTGGGTGAAGCTTCGGGAAACTCAAACCCTAATTCAGGGTCCTCCCAAGTGAATTCAGAAATCTAAAAGGCAATTTTGAGGGGTGAAACTTTGTGGTTTTCAAATTCTGAGTATACCAGCTTGATCAGCTCATCAAGGCGCATCTTTCTATCCTTTCAGAAGTTTGAAATTCAAAGTTTGATTTTTTAGGGTTTCTCGGACAAACACTAATCCGACACCAGATCTAGTTTTCAGCAAATCAAGTGGTAAGACCTAAATATTTTCTATTTCCATTTGAAGTACTCTTTAAGATGTATCACCACACCAAGCTTGAGGATAAGCTTGAAGGGGCTGATAACTTTCGAGCATGGAAGTATAGGATTGGGTTAATCCTAGAAGAAAATGAGTTGGACACTTACATAAGTGAAGAGGTCCCTGTCCCAGAGGAAGAAGAGGCTAAGGCCTTACACAAGAAGAACTTGGTCAAGGCAAAGAGGATCATTGCTGATTCTATCAAAGATCATCTAATACCACATGTGTCATCTCTGAAGACACCTAAGGAGATGTTTGATTCTTTGGCGAAGCTATTTGAAGGGAAGAACATAAATCAGAAGATGACCTTGAGGAATCAATTGAAGAATATCAAGATCCAGAATGCGAAGACTATGCGGTCTTATTTCTCAAGAGTCTTCTAGATAAAAGAAAAACTTGAAGTTGTGGGAGAATATATAGAGAATGGATAAGTGGTAATGACCACTCTTAATGGCCTTCTTAGGTCATGGGATTCCTTCATCCAAGGAATTTGTGCTAGGAGGAAACTTATCACATTCAGTAGACTGTGGGAAGAATGCTCACATGAAGAAGCTCGAATTGTAGCTCGAGAAGAGAATATGGGGAATGAAGACCAAGCTCTCACAGCACACTCCAAAAGACATGATGATAAGAAGGGACATCACCACAATAAGAAAGAAAAGCATCACCATCAGAATCAAAGGGGCAACTTCAGATCTCCAAGAAACATTTCAAATGCCCGATGCTTTACATGTGATGAAAAGGGACACTATGCCAGGGATTTTCCCAGAAACAATAAAGATGGTTCTCACAAAAGGAAGAATAACATCAAAAGAAAACATCATGCTCATAGTGCAGAGGATGACGAACCTCCCAGGAAGAGGGCTAGGGAAGAAAGTGAAGATTCTTCAAGTGATGAAGAGTATGTTTTAATTTCTTCCCTCACGGGTACCATTACTCATGGAAGTAATGATTGGATTATAGATAGTGGGGCTTCCAAACACATGACAAGATTCAAGGGATCCATTATGAACCTATCTGAACATGAATCACCCCACAAAGTGAAACTTGGGGATGACTACCAGTACCCAATAAAAGGAAGTGGTGAAGCCTCCTATAAGCTAGACTCTGGAAAGTCTATGAAGATGAAAGATGTACTTTATGTTCCAGGTCTCAAGAAGAATCTACTCTCCATATCTGCATTGGATGCAAAAGGTGTGGGTTTCTTTTGCAGATGGCCAAGTCCTAATGTTGCCAAAAGGTAAGACTATAAATGATGTAGTGGTGATTAGAGAGCAAGAGGGAGGATTATACAAATTGAAGGGCCAACCAGAACAAGCCTTGGTCCATGACTCAGTAGAGCCAAGTGAACTTTGGCATAGAAGGCTTGCACACATCCACTAGGGCACTTCCAATTGCAAGCAAAGCAGTGGAAGGCCTTCCTGAAATCCAGACAAAACATGAATGCATTTGCAAAGGTTGTGCAAAGGGGAAGAATACAAAGAAGACATTTCCAAGCAGTGAAAGCAAGGCAAAAGGAATCTTGGAAATCATCCACTCCAATGTATGTGGTCCGATGTCATCCAGTTCTCTGAGTGGGTATGTCTACTATGTTTCTTTCATTGATGATTTTTGTTGAAGACTTGGGTTTACTTCTTGAAGAACAAAGATGAAGTGTTTGACAAGTTCAAGGAATTCAAAGTCTTGATAGAAAATCAAACTGACATGAGGATCAAGATCTTTAGATCCGACAATGGCAGAGAATTTACTTCAGGAGACTTCAAGAAGCTATGCAGTGATTCAAGGATTAAGAGGGAGTTGACTACTCCTTACAATCCACAATAGAATGGAGTTTCCAAAAGGAAGAATATAAAAATTATGGAAGCAGCTAGGGCAATGCTTCATGACCAAGACCTACCCATGCACTTATGGGCAGAAGCAACAAGAACAACAGTATATGCGCAGAACAGAACACCTCATAAGATACTTAACAACAAAACACTAGAAGAAGTGTTCATTGGTAAGAAACTAGAAGTTAGCCATCTCAGAATATTTGGTTGTCCAGTATACACTCACATCCCAAGAGAAAAGAGGACAAAGCTAGATCCTTCAGGAAAGAAGGGCATATTCATGGGTTACAGTGAAAGCTCGAAGGCTTACAGAATCTACTTTCCAGAATTCAAGAAGATTTACATCAATAGGGATGTAACATTTGATGAAGGCTCAGCATACATCAAATCGAGAAAGACACCTATTGAAGACAATGAAGAACCTAGAATATCCAGAACACAAGACAACACAATGAATGAAGCAATTCTTGAAGAAGATCATGAGATGGAAGATCCACAACAACTTGTAGATCCACCTCGTGAGAAGAACTCTCACAAGAGGAAACCAACATGGGCTAGAGAGCTCATCCAAGATGTAGAAATGTATGGCATTCTAGAAGCAGAGCAAAGAGAAAGGAAAAGGACAATATCACATACCAGTTATGTTTCCTTACTCTGTGAAATCATGAACAAAGAACCTTCAAGTTATGAAGAAGCAGCGGAAAAGAAAGAATGGAAGGATGCCATGATCGAGGAATACCAGTCGATCATGAAGAATGATGTTTGGGATGTGGCCCAAGACCAAATGGGAAGTTTGTGGTGACTTCCAAGTGGATCTATAAGATCAAGCATGCTGCAGATGGTAGCATAGAGAAATACAAAGATAGGTTTGTATCTCGTGGCTTCTCCCAGAAGGAAGGGATTGATTATGAAGAGACTTTTTCTCCTGAGGCCAGATACACTTCCATTAGATCAGTACCTGCTCTGGATACAGTGATGAAATGGAAGGTACACCAGATGGATGTCAAGACAACTTTCTTGAATGGTGTAGTCGAAGAGGAAGTGTTTGTGGAGAAGCCACTTGGGTTTGAGAATCATGACCGAGGGTCACATGTGGGAAAACTGAAGAAAGCCCTGTATGGTTTGAAACAGGCACCCAGGACCTAGTATGGCAGAATAGATGGCTTCCTATCTAGTTTGGAATTTACTAAGAGTAAAGCAGATTCCAACCTTTACTACAAGGTTGAGGAAGGAAATCCAGTGATACTACTATTGTATGTGGATGACCTGTTTATGATAGGTGAGGATGGATTGATTGCCAACATGAAGAGGAAGCTTGTTGCAGAGTTCAAGATGAAGGATTTGGGTATGATGCACTACTTTCTAGGCATGGATGTGTGGCAAAGTGTGGATGGAATCTTCCTTGGACAAGGGAAGTATGAAGTAGAGATCCTGAAGAGGTTTGAGATGATGGACTGCAAGGCCATGGCCACACCTATGGCATCAAACCTGAAGCTTCTGTGTGATCCTTCATCTGAGCCGGTTGATGCCACGATGTATCGTCAGATGATTGGGTCCTTGATGTACTTGACGAATACGAGACCAGATATATTCTTTGAGGTGAACACCTTGAGCCAGTATCTGACAGATCCGAGACATGTACACCTCATAGTTGCAAAGCATATTCTGAGGTACCTGAAGGGTACAATTGGCTATGGGCTCAAGTATGATGTGAATCAGAAGTTTAACCTGGAGGGTTATGTTGATTTAGATTGGGTGGGCAGTGCCATTGATCAGAAGAGCACTTTGGGGTGTTGCTTCAGTATGGAATCTAGTATGATCTCTTGGTTTAGCAAGAAGCAGTTCCGTGTGGCATTGAGTACAGCCGAAGAAGAGTATGTCATAGCTTGTTCGGCTAGTTGTGAGGTAGTATGGATTAGGAAGCTACTGTATGATTTATTTGATCTCCAGTTGAGTGCTACTTGTATATATTGCGACAACCAAAGTTGTGTGAAGTTGTCGGAGAACCTGTTGTTCCATGACAAGTCGAAGTACATTGAGATCAAGTTCCACTATATCAGGGATATGGTGTAGAGAGGAGTAGTGAAGCTCCTGTATGTTGCGATAGACGAGCAGATAGCTGATGTGTTGACCAAGCCGTTGGCTAGATTGAAGTTTGAGAACTTCAGAAAGAGACTTGGTGTACTTCAGATCGAGAATCCTCCCAAGGGGAAGTGATGATCCGGAGACACATATGCACATGAGCCCTTCTCACATGGTGATAGATGTGTTCTCCCATGGTGATATGTAAGTGCTAGAGCCATTCTCACATAGTGACATATGTGTTCTCCTATGGTGAGATGTAAGGGCTGGAGCCATTTTCAGATAGTGACATATGTGTTCTCCTATGCTGAAATGTAAGGGCTGGGCCATTTTCACATGGTGATAGATGTGTTCACCCATGGTGAAATGTAAGGGCTGGGGCCATTCTCACATGGTGATATATGTGTTCTCCCATGGTGAGATGTAAGATTTGAGTGAGCCTTTCCGACATGGTGACAGATGTGTTCTCCCATGGTCATGATATAAGTGTTGTGCCTTTCCGACATGATGGTAGGTAGGTCCTCCCATGGTGACATGGTGGTAGGTAAGTCCTCTCATGGTCATGATGTAAGTGCTGAGCCTTCTCTGAATGGTGATAAATGTGTTCTCCCATGTCAGTGGTGTAAGTGTTGTGTGATGTGCATCTAGGTTGTGCTCCGTGGGACTATGAGGTGATCTAAAGACGGTGATGTGACAGTAGGGTACACAGGTTTTGTAGAGGCATGTAATCAGTCCTGAGATGCTCTTGCAGGTTTTGCAGAGGTAGTGTAATTAGTCCTGGGAGATCTTGCAGGTTTTACAGAGGCAGTGTAATCAGTCCTGAAGTGTACCTACTTGATGGCTTGCTTGCAAAGATGATGAAGACCTACATGAAGGATAGGCATACATCCAGTATGAAAAAGGGATGGCTCTATAGAACTTCCTATGACGAGTAGACGAGAGATTGATTGAGATAGAAGCAGTAGAGATGATGACGATGATTTGCTGATGATGATACAGTGACGATGATCCAGAGAAGAAGACTTGTGCTGGTAGATCTGTTTCGAGAAATACCATCCTAGATAAGAGGGAGTGTTGATGTATATGTAACTTCAGAATGTATTTCATATATGTATATTGTATTCCTACAGAAAGGTTATTATTCCTCTGTACGGAAGTGTCGTCATTTGTATTTACAAGTGTCACAAGTGTCATAACTTGTACAAGATGGGTTATTAGACCACCAAGTGTGGGGTCGGCCTTGAGTTAAGTTAACCATGGGTTATTAGACTATCTTAGACAAGTCGGCCCTGTTAGTTTATTAGGAAAGTCAAGTCATGTATAAATAAAGTGTGGGAGGCACTCTATTTGATCATTCACTTATTCATCTATCTCTCTCATTGAGTGATGCGCACTAGTGGAGGAGGAGAAGCTTCTAGGAGTCTATCTCTTATGCTTGGGTTATTGTATCATTTCTCTATCTATCTCTGAGGAAGTTATTGGGGTTTTTCACCTTCTTGGTTTTCCCCAAGGAAACTCTGTGTCTATTGTCTCTTGTGATTGATATGTTGTACATGTTATTCTCTCAGATAAGATCCTAGATCATATTGAATTGATGCTTAAAATATAACAATTACATGTAATAAGTTAGATTTATTAAAAATTAAAACTATTTAACATAATTTAAGTTATAATTCAAAAATTGAAACATAAAGTACAAAAATAAATTACTAAATGTGACTAAATAACATGAATTGGAACATAAATTAAAACTCACATTTGTGTCTGGACCCGGCTCGTGAGGACCTTCGCGGTCCTCATGCCCATCATCAGGAGCTACCCCCTTTCCTTTGACCTGTACAATTTGGAATTCATTTGAAGTTAAGATCTAAAACATAAAATCTCAAAAATTAAGAAATAAAACATAAATTATTTAAACTGGGAAATAATAAACTCAAATTAAATTAGAACATAAAATATAACTTACCTCGACTACTGCCGCCCACGGGTTGGGATGAGAAGATGGACCAACCGATGGCTCACTAGAAAATTGATGATCCATGAATGTGCTTCCCTGCATGGAGCAATAGAATGCAACTCCCTTAAGTATTATTAACCATTCAATTTACGACATATAATATGATGTAACATGAAGAACATATATACATAATTGTACAAAAGTATACCTGTCCTGCAACGATGCATCTACGATACAACTCAAAGTATGCATCTCGGGCTGACTCAGCATACCCCAGTAGGGCCTTGCCATCAAAAATATTGAGCATGTATATAGGGACATACTCTATCTCTGGCTTTGCAGATGCAGGGGGTGGTCTAGATGCCTCTCTATGCGCAACAACAATAGCACTGCCCATGGCAGTGAACAACGACTCTGCAAGGTCCTATCTAGCCTCTACAGCAAGCCAAGATTATTGTGCCACATCCCCTGACCTGATAACCATCCTATATGGAAACGGTACCAACCTCGAAGGAGGTGGCACGAAGGCATGGTCTCTCCGAGCTCCATGACATTGGTAAGAGTGTCCCCTACCAGCCCCATAGAACTCGGACCCTGTGCAGGTGTAATCTAGGTGCATATCCAAAAACAAACTCTACATAAATATGTTTTTCAAAGTACAATGGGACCTAGTCATGGTGGGGGAACATGCCCCATGCTCCGACGAATCTATCATATAGATGTGGTGTAGTGGCCTTCAACTTAAACTCCCCGAGTCTAAGCAGTTGACCGAAAGGGCGATCAAGAGGGATGTCGAACAAAGTACCCTTGATGTCATGCCCTCTTATGGCGACTTTGACATCCTCCCATTTGTGGATCCCAATGACATCTCGTCTCCTCTCTGGCATGAATGACACTAAATTTCACTAAGAGGTCCCACCCTCTTGTAGAGGGCCAACATCTCATCAACTGCTAATAACATCATGGATAAAGATCGCCGTGTGGGAGAATCCTCCCTCAATGTGCACACACATGATTTCACCCACTCTCACTGGGAAGTGATATCAGCAAGAGTGATCCGTGCGACCTAATCGTCGTATGATCCCCTTGATGGGGCACCTGCGATCCAAACCAAAACACAAATGTTACTAAAAATATATATTATAACTTGCAACTGAAATTCAATGCATTATATACTAAAAATTTACTGAAAATGTATCTAACAAAAAATATGCACTTGATGAACCTGATGCTATCGATTCTTGCCGCTCATCCCCCACCTGGGGATCAGCATCTATGTCCTCAAGATGAACTGACACACTAGCTCTCCTGCTGCTGCCACTAGCGGCAGCCAACTCCGACGTGGCTGCACTCCTCGACGAACGCAAGTGCTGCCGATGGCCTCCCTCTTGGGCGATGTCAAATCCTCTCGTGCGTCGCGGAGCACGAAGCAATGAAGATCTCTCTTCAGAACTCTCTGCATCACATTTCAATTTCTAATTCTAATTCTCTTTCAAATTTCACATTTAAAATTCAAATTCAAATTTCAAGTTCTATTTCAAATTTCACATTTCAAATCCAAATTCAATTTCAAATTCAATTCAAATTTCAAACTCTATTTCAAATTTCACAATTCAAATTCAAATTTTAATTTCAAATTCTAAGTTTCAATTTCAAATTCCAAGTTTCAATTTCGATTTGAATTCTAATTACATTTCCAATTCTCAATTTTCATTTCTCATTTCAATTTCAAATTTCGATTTTCAATTCGAATTTCATTTCAAAATTCAAATTCAATTTCAATATCAATTTCCAATATCAATATCATTTTCATTTTCAATTTCAAATTTACATTTCAATTCCAGTTTCAATTTCGATATCATTTTTATTAGCAACGCTAGCATCATAGGGGCCTAGGCATCAAATTTAGTTGTTCAACACTTGTTGCGACACCATACAGGTATGAGATGGAGGGGAAATGGAATCAAGCCTAAGTCAACTGGGGCTCGCTACATCTTTGAGTCTCGATAATCTAAATTTTAAATTGAACTAGAACAACAAAAGAAGTTTGTTAATGGCTAATTAAAGCTAAGCAAAGCAAAGCTAAGCAGTGAGTGCATGACATGAGTGAGTGAATGATTATAATTTATGATATTTCCAATATTTTGAATGATGAGTCGAATTTGATAGGATAGGAATTTTATATCATAGGAATGATTATAGAGAACCACGATGCTCTAGATCTATTGACATACATGAGAACGAATCAACGAATGGAAGGGTTGTTTGTTTGTTGGCTTGAGACACATACCACATGAGAATCCAAACCAAACAAAGAGATAGTGTGGGTTGTTTGATGTATCTGCACCTAGGGATACAAGTTGACTCTACCTACCACATCCTAAAGTAACCGCATATTTGAAGAGGTTGTGTAAATCCAATAAGAATGTTCAAATGGAGCATGGGGTATGTGTGGCTCGTTAAAGAAGAATGTGATTAGTCATTTAACGTGGAACTGGCAATCATGTGGATATGTTTAAAGTGTGGTATGCTTTTATATGTAGTTGGCTTATGAGATAACGGAAATCCATGTAAACTAAATGTGTAAGGTTAAAAATGAGTAGTACTTGGACTAACCAAAGTTTTGTAGTAGATGGGATGTATATTCAAGTAGTTTATCATAACATTCAAGGGGTAAGAAATAGACTTTGTAATCGATTCAAGTAGATTGATGAATGGATTTATTATTATTGGTAGGAAATATTCAAATGTTAACTAAACCTTAATATCATCTTTACGATTTTGGAAACATGGAAACTTTATAGAAGCTATTGCGTATTGTATGGTTAATACGAACTTATTAGAAGTACTTGTACATCTAAACATTATTCTCATGAGCTGCATGAAGTTATGGTTTGACTCAACATTATTATATATATATGAGAAGTAAAATGTAATATTTATTTTCCAAAAATAAACCTCAGAAGTTTCGGGGTTATTACACCATACCTCAAGGTAACTAAATGGCATTAACTCCATTCGCACAATTAAAAATTGTTGAGCTCATGAATTGAAGGGATCGAGGATAACAACATACAAAATCTAGCTCAAATGAGTATGAAGTAGATTGATAGAATAAGTGTCAAAGTATAGTAGTGCGACACTCTTCCTTTACTAAACCCAAGCTAAATAGCCTTGTCAATAGGTGCAATGGTTAAGCCATTGTAAAATATGAACCCTATATGTACATATAGATTATGATGGAATCCATAGTTCAAAAAACTATACAATGAAAACTAAAAATACATCATTCCAAAATACATTAATACTATCGCATTTTTATTTATACATAATATTATTTTTTATACCATAGTGTAACCTATTCATGTTTGAAATTATGGTATACTATAAGACATAGCTTAGTTGTAGTAATCTTTGCAGTTTTGGGTAAGTAAATTAAATGGTGAATTGTGTTCCCTTCATTAATGAACCCAAACACTATTTCTTTTTGAGGCAATTTATAGATTCACATTTTAATGCTCGGATGATATCATTTCTGTAGCCATTTACTCTTCTAGTTTTGATTCTCATTGTGACTAACAACATTAAGGTGGTGCCAACAATACCATATTTGTATCTAGGCATCACTTCTTATCCAAGTTAGCCTACCACGTACTTTGAGCACCAAGGAGTTATCAATGTCTATAGACATGTGTTGTTTCATTTGCATGCATGTTACTAGCGTTAAAGATCTTTTGAGGCAATTGTTGGGAAATACATAATATTGTTTATGTCCCAATTTTGTGGGATTTAGTGGCTTGTGGCTAAAATGACAGTAGTGGCAGCAAGAAAACCCACATCAAAGCTCCCACAAGGTGCCAAGAGGTCATCTCTCTTGAGGAGGAAGCAAAAAGAAAACCATTCGCTAATTAAAAGATGGTTTGTCTTGTGTGGCTAATCTACATGGTAGAGAATTACTTTGTGTCTAGGCTTTGAGGAGTTGTGTGAATGGAGGTAAAGTACAATGTTGTTAAGGCAACATATAAAAGTTGTTATTTAGCAGTGATAGATTCTTCTGGTTTAGATAAGGGTCACATGATTAATTGTGTCCTTGAAACAAATCTATGACAACAAACACCCTTGAGAATTAGGATGGTGTTTGGTTTCAAGCGATAGCTAGTGCAACATCTTTAGGGATAAAATGTGGCAGTCACATTCAAATCATGTGAGCATGTTGGATACATATATTCATTGAGAATAGTTGGATTTCTTAGATAAAGTTTCCAATGTCACTCCAGGACTAGGACTAGAGGTTGGGATGTGGGGGGGAAACTAAACTATTTTTAGAATGATATATTCTCAATATCTTGTAGGGACAGATCTACTAGTTGAGGGTCAAGAGGTGGCGCGGGTATTTTCAATGTTTATTTACCACTATTAAACAAAGTAGATTTTTCTTTTAATGTTTATTTACTACCCTCAATGGGAAAGCCACTAATCACAAACAATTTCATTTAGATAAGAGGCCATGACATGGGGTTAGTCTTCCATCAAAATCACTCAGGATTTGAATTTGGTCCCCACAAAGACCATAAAAATAGTTTATCAACATTGTCGACTGATATTAATTTTTTATGTAATGTACTAGGTAATGAGAATTTAATCCCCATGCATCTTTTCTCTCTATGGTATTTTGGTTACCCTCTCTTGCCCATTTTCTTTCCTCTCCACTACATTTCCATCATCATCTCTTGGTTTGTGCATATGGAGTTTATTACAGTGGTTAGTGTGGCCATCATGAAGTGGGAAGTGGAATTCTAGAAGATTCAAACTGAGAGTATGATTTCAGTGGACCATCGGTGGATAAATTGGTGAATTTGCATGGTGGTTGACTTTACCCAACCTTGCAACTTCTCTGGTTTCCCTAGTCGGAGTTGTTCTATGCATTTCGCTCTAATTGTCATTAGTAATTCGCATTATAGGAGGTGCAGGGAAACAAAATCAATTTAGCCTATCCTCTCCTTCACCAACTAGGTTACATATTATATTATGACATTCAGACCATGGCAAAGGGAGTATGTCCAAATCTTAATAATAAAAGACGTTGTTGCACTTTCTTTTGTCATCTTGATATGGACATGTTGTATGCACCTAAATGTGTTTGGATAGCTTTTAATGTGATGATTATTGAGGTATTAGACCTAAACTTTGATTTTAAGAAAATGATTTTTTTTTAACTTCAATATATTTATAAATTATATTAACATAAAATTATTAGTTTATATTAACATATAATTATATTAATAAATATTGAATTTAATAAAGATATTTAAATTTAATTGTCATATTTAAATATTTATTTTTAAAATGTTATATAATATATATTATTAAAAAATTAAATAAATATATATGTGTGTGTGTGTGTGTGTGTATTATATAAACATTTATATGATATTATGTATAACTATAAAAATATACATGATAATTATGGGATAAAAAATAAAAATGACACTTCATCTCAATAAATAAATTAATAATAATGATGCAACTTACTTAATTATGGATTTTCCATTAGAGAAATTGTAGGTCATTTTCCAAAGTAACATTCAATCTAAGGTTATAAGTGGTGATCTCCCTAGCTTAACGTAAGTCTAGAACAAATAGGACAGAACAAAAAATACTTTCCTAGATCAAATAGAAATGCGAATGTAAAGATAGATCGTTTACCTTAGATTTGTAGATCCCTTTCTTCTTCATTGATCCAACGCCCTAGCGCTGCCAGATATTGAACAGCTATACCCTGTTAAACATATAATAGACCAAGAATAGTGAAAGCATATATTTCATATGATAGATCTAAGTTAACAGTTAAGGAGGAAAACTCCAAACATTATCAATGCGACAATATTTATGGAAAGCAATTGTATTAACTATATTGAAAAGTGGAGAGTACAATAGAAAAGAGGATCACAACCATTTCCTTAACATTGCAAATCTCCTTCCGACAAGCCATGCCAAAGCTCCTAGAGAGAAGTAGATGTTCCCCAAGCTAGAGTGTTGATCTACCAAAGCTAATTCCACTAGCATAAGAGTACCATAGACTTCCTTCCCTTTGGAGAGGGGTAGAGCCTCACTTATATAGGACTAAGTGGATAGGATATGGATAGGGTAGGTTGATATATGATAGGAGAGAGATAGGGGATCCTCCCCATAGGTTAGGAACCGAAGGCCAGCTCCCCCAACAGGTCAAGGATAAGGATCCAAGTCAGCAACCTTCGAGAATTAGCTCGAAGAAGGTATTTTTGCCTTTCAACTGACTTCGTCGCACCCTGTAATGGAGCAAGGTGTGACATCACAGGTTGCATGAATGCAGCCTGCGACAACCTCTCAAAACCTAGCAGAAGTGCAATGATGTCCCTTCCAGGTAAATGAATTAGTCAATAGAACTTCAGGGATGTATACACTTAATCTAATGGTGCTAAGATTTTAGGTGTAACAATGAAGGCCAAATGCATTTTCTACATGTCACTGTGGTGTTGTTGAGTTTTTTTTAATGTTAATGGTTTTTGTTAAACCGACAACCTAATATGATTATTTTTTTTTCAATCCTCTTGGCATTCTCAGAGGATTGAAAAAAAAGGGCATATTTTTGCTTGTCAAAACACAGTTTAAAATAAAAATGGTAGCATTTATGCGGTGAAATGCTACTGGTTGACATAAACAAAAATATTAATAATTTAAAAAATAAATACAACATAAATTTAAAACAAAAAAATGTTTTGGAATGGTTTTTTTTTTTCAAATAGTATTTGATTTCAATGGTGTTTTTTAGTTTCAATGGTTTTTGGTTTCGATGGTGGTTTTAGCTTCAATGGTTTTTGGTTTTCAATGGTTACATTCACAAATTGATAAAAACTAAATAAAATTTACGTTTTAAACACACAATTTTATATTCAAACAAATCAAATTTAGGGCTTTTTTTTAAAACAAATAACAAAACAAAAGAAATAAAATTTACAGCTTTTTTCTAAAACAAACAACAAATAAAATTTAAGTCTTTTTTAAAAACAAATTACGTGGGGTTGAATTCCACTTAACTCATGGATTCGAAGCCATGGCGAGGTCGATGGAGGTGGACGTGGGGTGTGGGGCGTGCTGTGCTAGTTGAGGACGCTTGGTTGAGTGGATTTGTCCCATCGTTATTGCCACTGTTTTCTATATGTTTCGAACAAGGCCGGTCGACAGGCCGAGCACTTTTTTTTAATGTCTCAAACCCTCGATCGAGCAATAGCTCGATCGAGGGTTTAACCAAGCCCTCGATTGAGAAAATTCTCGATCGAGGGTATAACCTAGCCCTCGATTGAGCTATTTAAAAACCCTCGATTGAGGTATGTTCAAGCCCTCGATCGAGGTATTTTCAAACCCTCGATCGAGCGTTTAAAACCTCGATCGAGGGTGCGGAAAACAATTTTTTTGGCTCCCATGCGCCAAAAATGGTGAACCACCTTCGTGGAATCACCCCAACACCAATTAGTAGGTTAGATTTTGGCATAAAAGCATTTGAGCATTGAACATGAAACATGCAATGCACACTACAAATTGTACAAATCATTTATAATATTAAACTTTTACATAATTTATAGTTCACACTTCCAAACAATCTTGAATTGAATTTATGAACTTGATATTTTTCAAAGCATGGTTATGATGATCATATTTTACGAAGCATACATGTATGTTCATGATTAAACATTAAAACGTGTACTACTTGAGCTAAATACCAATGACATAATACCATTTCAACATTGAACATTAAACACTAAACATAAACATTAAAACATATGTTACAAATTGTGCAAATCATTTATGAAACTCATATTTTACATAATCTAGTCTACAACACTTCCAAACTACAACCTTTGGATCATTAATGAGATTAATCTTTTACATGATACAAGATTGTCTACAACACTATCAAGCTAAAAATCATTGTATCTAGGACAATTGGAGAAATAGATACTTCTCAAGAAGTGACTAGGCTAGTGGAATTTTCTACAACAATTCCAAACTAACACTACCAAGCTAAAAATAATTGTATCTACGGACAATTGAGGAAATAGTAGTTTGTCAAAAAATGACTAAACTATTGAAATTGCCTACAACACTTCCAAACTACAAGCTTTGGATCATTTAATGAGATTCAAATTTTACATGACACAAGACTACATCTATCCACAACAATGTTATGAAACATTGTATCCATAACACAATATGTTCTTGAGATTCGATCCTGGAAAAAATGACGTATATTATTAAACTATATAAAATTAACTAGAATTATGAAAAAAATTCATAAACATACATTTAATAAAACATATGTTCATGGACATCATACAAAATCATGATAGGCATTTATCATACAAAATTATGATATATTTAATCCAAAAATGAAGTTCTCATCCAAAACAACTACAATATGTACTCAGCTAATGAAATTGTCTACAACACTTCCAAACTACAAGCTTTGGATCATTTAATGAGATTCATATTTTACACGATACAAAACTACATCTATCTACAACAACGCCATGAAACATTATAGCCATAACACAATATGTTCTTGAGATTCAATCCTAACAAAATTTAACTATATTATTAAATTATATAAAATTGATTAGCATTATGAAACAAAATCATAAAACATACATTCAATAAAGCATACATTCATGAACATCATGCAAAATTATGATAGGAATTTCTCATACAAAATTATGCTATATTTAATCCAAAAATAAATTTCTCATCCAAAAAAACTACAATATGTACTCAACACATATGTAATCCAAAAATAAAGTTATAATGTCCAAAACAACTACAATATGTATGAATACATATATGTAATATAGTCTAGAGTTCAAATGCAAAAATCAAAATGCTACTCCAAAACATAATGAAGTTCTCATGTCTAAAATCAAATATGTAATATAGTCAATTTTAAATGCCAAAATCAAAATGCTATTGGACAAAACATAACGAAGGAGGCCAATGAAAACTCTATATCAAAGGAGGATCAATATCCTCTACTACACATTTCCATTTGTCATGTCCACCGACCTATAACAAATGTCCATAACATATGTAAATGAAAATATGAATTTTATACTAATTAAACAATTTTAAACTAAATTAAAAAACTGTAATAAAATTATAAAATAAAATTGAAAAGAAAAATAATTTTTAAATGATTACCTCCCCACCACCAATGCTTCCTTGTGTTTATTGAAATTGAAATTTTGTTATTAAATAAAACATTCCATGAGTAAAATAAACTAAAATTAAGTAACACTTTAAATCAAAAGAAAAAAGTTGAAAGCATTCTTACATTTCCCTATGATAAAGATGGAATATCATCACAAAACTCTGAACCTAACTAAAAATGTGAAGATAACCATTTTCAATTTCAATATGTGTTCACAATAACAAGGAAATACATAAATTAATTAAAATGAAATTTTAACATCATACAATTCATGATAAAAAACATAAATATAGATATTTATCAAAATGCACCTGTCTATATTCTTCTACATTTTCACTAGAGGAAGCTACTCTAAAATCATGTTCATTCAACATTCTAGAAAACTATAATCAATGAACATTTGTTTAACACTTATTGTTACTTATATACATATACAAATCCATAGATATATAAAAACCAAAATTTAGATTCAAAATGAATGAAACAATTGTAGATTGCATATAAACACAAACCTCTCCTCTGCTCTCTCTATCATGAGATGGGACCTCATAGGATAATCACGAAACTCATTTGCAAAGGACTTGAGATATTCAAGGATCATTTCATCTACCTCATAATCAGTTCTATAAACAAACCTTTGATTAAAACTAGCTCGAGTCCTCTCTCAACTCAATCCAACATCAACTCCTACAAATTTCATTTTTAGATCTTCTACCACAACATCCCTTGCATCTCTTCCAACTTGGGATGTAGGCTCCATTTCTGATCTTAAAGTAACAAGCCTATAAGGGTGATATATAAAAGGACCTGGAGGTTGAGGATTTGAAGGATATCGTAAAGCACCTCTACAATTATACGTTCAACCCCTTCCAACTCCATAAAATTGGGAAGGAATGTCTGTATAATCAGGCATCATATTTTCAAAAAAATATGCATAAAAATATCAAGAAAAATAAATCGGTACCTCATCATTCCATGGAAATCTACCATAGACTATGATGACCCAATCATATAACAAATGTACAAGATGAGGATGCTTGAAATATTGCACTTTCAACATTTTTCACTTTGGTCCTTCTTTGTAATTAAGCATTGAAGTGGCATGTTCTTTTGTCAGCCTCTCCTTCACATCGACCCACTTGTCGGGACCCATCACATCTACCCTTATCCTATGCATCAAGTCAATAAAATGATCTATCCCTAGGATGAAACTTTGACATACATCAATGAATTTTTGCAAAGAATGTAGAACAATCTCCAAACTTTGTTTACTCTTAGGAGGGTGATCCAAACTAGCAAGATCATCCCACAAATTTGCATGGTGAGATGTAGAATGTTGAATGGTCAATTGTTGGACAATATTTTCCCATGGAATTTCCTCAAGTAGATTATAGGGGTAAGTTTTTATGGGTGTACTACCGACATTTTGTTCAACAGTTACCCTCCTTGTCCGATCTTCAATCCTCATCGTAGAATTGGTAGCACATTGTTCTTCTTGTGAACCTTGCTCTGCTATAAAATAAAATAAAATTGTGTGTAAAGACACATACTTATTGAACACATGTGCAAAATAAAATTGATATACATTAACATAAATGAATTTTACACAAACCTATACCAGCAGATGGTCAAGATGGATGTTCTCTCATAGAATATATGGGGGAATCCTTTATGTCCCTTTGACTTGATTGGTGATTATATAACAAAATATATTATATATATGAATTCAAATATCTCCAACTATCAGTGGAGACTCCAATGCATGTTGATATTGGTGTCCTTCCCTCAACAGATGGCATTCAATTAGTAGACTTTATTAAATGGTTTTTCCTTAAAGAGAAACCCAGTGACTCCTCAAACAATGGAATCTCTTTTTCCATTTGATTAAATGTCTTCTACATGAATATATACACAACAATATCAAATCATTACATTGCCTAATTTTACATTTTGATTTAAATGAAAAAAAATAGAAATAATATAAAGGCAATGCACTATTGATCAAGCTACCAACAAGTTATTATACTTGTTTCTTAAAAAACTAAACTAAAATTTATAGTTATAATCCAACTCTATACGTTCAACTCTATTTCCTAAAGATACACTAGATATTCTAAAAGGAAGATACTTTCTCTCTAATAAGGAGACATACTAGTTTCTACTCTTTATTCTAAAACAATACCAACTAAAGTCAAACCAAAAAATAGCCAAAACTAAATACGCATCTAGTCATTCAATTGAACCTTTTTCATTATTAAAAAAAAACATATTTCTGTGAAAATAAAATTCACAGGAAGATCTTCAAAATAAAACAATTACTCTCAGAAATTTCCTTGCAAAAACCAGTCAAAGAACACATAAAACGATCATGAATTTGATGCAAACAGTAAAAATTTATTGAGTAAGTCTACATCAGAAAAAATTGGGAAATGAAATGGCTATCCAAATATATAATTATATCAATTATTTGAAATCCAAAGAAGGCATTCGAAATCATCACAAAAGAAGGCTTACTAAAAAGATGAAAAACCTCCCTAGGTGCAAAAAACACTTTCCAAATCACCTCTAAGGCTCAAGGATTGGCAAGTTCTGAGTTGGATGGTGATATATGATGGAAAATAATCCTAATGAAATATTTTAGAGAGAGAAAAAATCATGGAGGGCTAGTTGGCCAAAAAAATGTTGGTTCCAAGTCAACTAGCTTTTAACTTTTCCCCAAAAGCAGTAAAAAGCAGTCATGGCGCCTTCTATTCAAGGAATGGAAAGAAATATGAAAAAATATCAGGAAATATTATCCAGAATATAATCAAGTTCTTTCTAGTGACTCAGGATGGCATGTGGTCCACAAAAAGACAAAAATATGGCCAACTACCTAGTCAGTACCTAGGAAATTAATCAAAATGACTAATGTAATGTATCCTAAATATGGAATGGGTATGAATGGGTTTTTAATATTATAACCCCCCCCTTAATCCTAAATTTATGTGTAATATCAGAATTAGAGGGCCCAACAACTTGGCATGGTCACCCTTTTTACATACCGCTTTGTCCACAAAACAAGGAAAGATGGAAAACCTCGTGGGAAAAAAACTTCCCTCAAAACATGGACATGAACACAATTGAAAAACTGATTTTCAACCCTTATTACTTACCACATGTTCACCCATCCAAAGAAGTGATCTAATATGGCTGAAGTTCTTCTCTGAAAAGATTTGGTGAAAATGTCTGCAACTTGCTCAGATGATGGACAAAACTGTAGATCAATGATGTGATCATGCACTATATTTTTGAAGTAGTGCATATGAATCTCTATATGATTGGTTCTTTTCTTTTGTAATAGATTAGTTGATATCCTTATATAACTTTGATTGTCACAAAATATGACCGTGGGAGTGCTAAGGAAATCCCTAACTCAGAAAGTATACCTTGCAACCACACACACTGAGTTGTAGCATTGACTGCTCCTCTGTACTCGTCCTTTGTTGAAGAAAGTGCAATGGAAATTTGTTTCTTAATTCACCAAAAAATAGTTCCTCCTCCAAGCATGAAAAAAATTTGGAAGTGGACTTCCGATCTAGGATATCACCAGCCCAATCTGAATCAAAAAAACCAAGAAGATCTAGGATATAATATGGAACATAGTGAATCCCATCAGACTTGGTTCCTTGCACATAATGAAAGATTCTTTTTGCAGCCCTCTAATGAATATCATGTGACTTCTCCATGTATCTTGATTCCAAACTCACAACATAATAAATATCAGGTTGAGTACGAGTCAAGTACAACAAGCTACCAACTAGTTGCCTATACAAGGTGTTGTTCACCAACGGTGTAGAATCTGATTCTTCAAGTCTAACTCCTGGAAGGAAGGGAGTATTTGTAGGCTTGCATTCAACCATATTGAAATTATTTAGTAAGTCTTATGCATACTTTGATTGAGATACTTTAATTCAAGAGTTTGATTGAGAAATCTCAAGCCCCAAAAATTGTTTAAGTATTCCCAAGTTAGTCATGGAAAAATCTTGATGCAAAGAGGTATTCAATGAAGCAATATCATCAATGGATATTCCTGTGATCATTAGGTCATTAAAAACTAACAAAATAATCAAAATGGAACCATTTTATTAGCTTCATTTACACATTCAGATCAGATTTGCATCTACTGAAAGATTGTGACAAGAGAAAATTGCACATCTTGGCATACCAAGCTCTAGGAGCTTGCTTAATCCCATATAAGGAATTATTCAACTTGAACACAAGGTTAGGATCATAAATATAAAAATTTTGCTGCTGCATATATATCTCTTCCTCAATATATACATGGAGGAAATCACTCTTGACATCCATGTGATGCACTTCCCAACGCTTGGATGCAGAAATTTCCAGAACTAGTCTTATTGAATCCATCTTTGCAACTGGTGCAAAGGTCTCATTGTATTCAAGCCCATGGAATTGGGAGAATCCCTTAGCCACCATAATTTCATTGTACTTCACTTCTGAACCCTAAGCAGAAAACTTGGTTCTAAAGATCCACTTACACTTTAGAAATTTTCTTCTTGGTGGAAGCTTCACTAGATCCCAAGCTCCATTCTTTTGCAGAGAATGAAATTACTCATCCATGGAATCCTTCCATATTGGGTAATGTGAGGTTTATTCATATTATTGAGGGTCCAATTCAACCATAAAAAAAAACTTCTCTAGTAGGAAAGGATCATTGACAGAAAGAGCATTCTCAAACTGAAATCTATTCCTCTACTATCCTAAGGATTTCCCACAAGTTCACCAACTGCTTCAAGATTCTTAGAATCCCACTTAGGCATTGTAGGTGAACTTGGATATGAAATAATATGGTCTTAATCATGATAAATATTAGAATAATAACCTTCATGAGAAACTTCACTTACTCTAATAGGTGGTGGTGCAGAGGATTCTCCAATTTCCATTGATTGCAAGGGTTCTTCTTCGAATTGAACACTCCTTTCAATGAAGGATTTTTGAGTGGTCATGTTTAGAAACTTATAAAATTGGATTATTTTGAATATCCAATGAATATTCATGGTTGTATTTTGGGCTTCAAGCCCCTCCTCTTCTCGAGTGGAACTCTAGCCCAATCCTTGGAGTCAAAAATCCTGAAATGAGACACATTGGGTTTGTGTCCAGACCAAGTGATTCCTTTAAATACTTTATGTGGAAATCTATTCTGAATAGATGATACACATTTTATAGCTTCATCCCAAAGTATTGGAGACAAAGACTTAGACTCAAGCATGCATGTAGCCATAACTTTTAGAGATCTATTCTTCCTCTCAACAACACCATTCTATTGAGGTGTGTGTGGAACAGTGTGTTGCATATGAATGTTAGTAGTAGCACAGAGTTGTTGAAAATAAGATTTTATGCACTCCTCACCATTATCATATCTGATTACTTTGATATTTCTTCCAGAATGGTTCTCAACTGAGGCTTTGAAAATATTGAAACAACTGAAAAATTCAGTATTTAATTGGAGGAAAAAGACCCAACAATATCTGGAAAAGTGATCTATGAATGTTAGGATATATTTTGCATTGCTAAAAGAAACATGGGGAAATGGACCTGATATATCACTGCGAATGACCTCAAGGGGTGTAGAGGTTCACTCAGACTTGGCTCTCTCAAATGTATGCTTAGGGTGTTTTCCTAGGATGCAACCTTGACAGAGTCCTTTAGAAAACTTGATATTGGGTAGCCCTATGATCATATTATTCTCATGCAATTGAGAAAGGTATTTGTAATTAAGGTGACCAAATATATCATGCCATAGTTTTCTCGCTTCATTTGCATGAGTGAGGAGAGAAGAATGTGATGAGAAAGGCACAAAGTGAGAAAACTTGTAAACTTTTGAGCTATGATCAGCAGTACCTATGGCCACAACTCTACCTATGGAAATATCATAAATTTCCACAGCATTAGGTGTGAATACAACCTTCTTGGGAGACCCATTGTGATTCATCTGATAGACTGACAAGAGGTTATAAGAAAGACCTAAGAAATACAACATATTAGTGAAAGAACCATGATCTAGATCAATACTTTCTTTACCTTTGCAAGTAGTTTCATAGTCATCACCCAACATAATTGTTGGACCACCATAAGAATCAAGAGAGGAAAAATACTCTCTTTTGGACACCATATTCCTTGAAGCTATTGAATCTATGATGAAAGAGGGGGATTTGGATGATTTCCATCAAAGCATGTACTCTATACTTGTCATTATAATTTGACCCTCCCTCCTTCTTTGTGCCATCTGGAAGATGGATGTTTTTTTTTCTCAAGGAGTTGAGCCATTTGATCAATGGTCTTCTTCATGCATGAACTCTCAGGATGAAACCCCCTATTGCAGTATGCACACTTGCTCTTCTCTTTCTTATTCGGAGGATCCTTTTTGGAGTTTGAGGAGTCCTCTTATGCTTTTTACTTTTCTTTCTTCTGATATGGTGGATTTTTGGGGTTGGCCTTCTTCTTGATTTTGAATTTTTTAAATCTCTAGCAGCCAAATAATGGTCCTTTTATGAATTTTTTATTGTGCCCATCATGACCAACTTGTCTTTCTCCTGAGTGAGTGATTCCAAGAATTCTTCCACTGAAGGCATATTCCAATTTTGAACAGTGAATTTGGTAGCATGGAAGGTCGAAACAAAGATTGAGTAATCAGGGCCCAAATTTGAAAGAATGACCAAGATAAATTTCTCATTTTTCTTATCAATTTCACACTGATTCATATAATTAATAATAGCTTTAAACTTGGAGAAAAATTCTTGGAGGGTCTCAAAATTTCTTGGACTCAATGAAACTAGTTCATTCTCCAGTTGGTGGCCCCTCAATCCATTAGTCTTTCCAAATAAAGTTTGGATATTAACCCAAACCTCATTAGGAGTGGTAATACCATCTATATGGAAAATAAGATCCCTGTATTTGTTGATCCACAAGAGACCATAAGCCTCATCTCTTCTATTATGCCACTTTGCCTTCTCTTTGAGTGTAGTAGGCTCAGTTTCAATAGCCATAGTCACCATGTAGAGGCCTTTAATCCTAAAAAATATCTCCATATGTGCCTTCCAATCAAAGTAATTGAATGGAGTGAGCATGATTTTTTGTGACTGGTCCATGACTGCTTTGAATTGCGCCCCTGGAATGTTTGGTTGTGCCCCTGAGATGCAAAATTGCGCCCTCTGGGAGACTGAATTGTGCCCTTCAAGTGACTAGTTCAATCCTGTAGGAAAAAAGAAGGATAATACTACAAATTTTATGCTCTAATACCATGTGAAAATAAAACTCATAGGAATATCTTCAAAAGCAAACAATTAGTCTCACAAATTGCCTTGCAAAAACTAGTCAAAGAATACATAAAACAATCATGAATTTGATGCAAACAGTAAAAATATATTGAATAAGTATACATCTGCCAAACTTGAGAAATTTAATCGATGTACAAATATATAATTACATAATAAATTTTAAATCCAAAGAAGGCATTATAAATCCTCACAAAAGAAGGCTTACTAAAAAGATGAAAATCCCCCCTAGGTGAAAAAAACACTTTCCAAATAACCTCTATGGATCACGGATTGGAAATTTCTGAGTTGGATGGTGATGTATGATGGAAAATCATCCTAATGACATATTTTAGAGAGATGAAAAATCATGGAGGGTGAGTTGGCCAAAAAACTGTTTTTCCAAGTCAACTAGCTTTTAACTTTTCACTAAAAGTAGTAAAAAGATGTGAGGGAGACTTCTATTCCAGGAATGGAAATAAATATGACAGAATCTCAGGAAATACTATCCAGAATCTCCTCAAGTGCACCCTAGTGACTCAAGATGGCATGTGGTCCACAAAAAGACAAAAATATGGCTAACTACCTAGTCAACACCTAGGAAATTAATCAAAATGACTAATGTAATGTATCCTAAGTATGTAATGGGTATGAATGGGTTTTTTATATTATAACACTTTCTCAAGTGACTAATTATATTTCCTAAAGAGACTAAGATAAGAGTTATACTTATAAACCAATCCTACGTTTTCAACTCTATTTCCTAAAATTACATTATATTCTATATACTAAAATACACTAAAGTGGTCCCCTATTGTATATGCATAAATAGAGTTGGAACATAAATTTAGCAGCTCCTCATCATTAGAACTACTGTTTATTTTAGTTATGGTTATATAACTAAAATAATTTATGACTATATAGTATATAAGGACAAAAATACACTATATGCTTAAAGTAGGAAGGGAGCAAAATGTTTCTAAAATATGTGCTTGAATGGTTTGAATGTTTTTCCCATTGGTTTTTTTACTAATCATTTGAACTCTTAATATTATGAGAGAATTGTAGCACTATATAAAAGAGTATTTGAGTTCATCTTCCATTACTTTACATCAAATGCTAAACTTGTCAAAAATCCTATTCAAATGTTTTGCTTCTCCCTTCTCTTTTAATTTTTGTTGATTACACACTATTGAAAGTTGTTTATTTGGGTTTTCTCATTCACTTAATTTATAGATTTTCTTTTGTCTATGCAAACAACTCCAACTTGTTGTCTAAGTGCATTTGGTAAATTATTTCACCAATTCATTCATAATAGTGGCAACTCCATTGGGGAATAAATCCAATATATATTCCTTCAATTAGATTTCCCTTGTGCATGTTCAATTGAGCTATGTTTATTTCATGATTATTTGAAAGAAATGATGTTGTGTCTCCCTATTGTTTTAAATTATTGACCACACTTTAGATGAGACTTTTTTGCATTTGATAAAATTGAACATGCCCATGCATCTAGACTACAAAGAAATAATATTAGCCAGTTATGAGAGCCCTAGTCTCAACTAACCACATACATGAAGTATATAGGTGGCTATGTATGTTACAATAATAAACTAATTCTTTCATCAATGTTTATATGTGTTCATATGATTGCTTCAATATTATAATATCCATTTAATATAAGTACAAATAGATCAAACCCTATATAGTATTCTTGCACACTAGTACTCTAGAATATATTCCTTAGGCTTATAACTTGTTATTTCTTTACAACTTGATCTCGTCCATCGTGTCAATAAGTAATGATGTCAAATTTATGATGGTGAAAATATTTATTGGTTTCCAAAAAATCATAGTTTGCTTCCAATTGGTGTTGATGATGTTTTTGGACGTTGACCTTCCATATTGGTTTGAGGATTGAAGATGTGCATCTCCAGCCTTTTCTATGTCACATGGACATTTGTAACTTTTAGATCATTGTGGAAGAAATTGATTTGATTAAATAGAACTCTACATGATTATAATTGTCAACTTTGATCAAAGTATGTTTCTAGTTAAAAATACATGTACTTGTTCCATTCAACAAATCTTCACTTAATGCTCTTCAAATTCCATTTGTTTGAGCACTTTGAATTTGCCTACAATAAACCTAAAATGGATTTTGTGTCGCTAATTATGAAACATAATCAAACTATCTACCTAATTTTTGAAATAATTTATTTGTTGTTTTGTTGATTTTTTCATATTGTGTTTCCTTTTCTCTCTTTGTTCAAATATACATAATTATTTGTCCTTATAATTTCATTTTCTTTCTATGTTCATCACCCCTACAACTTGTCATGTTTGATATAATGTTGATGATAGATTCAAAATTTTCTATTAAATGTAACTGAGTAAGTTTAGCTCTTTTATTGTTTAGTTGATCATTATATTTCATGTTTCCACAAGTGTCCATACAATAATTGCCAGTGTCATTTATTTTATATCTTATTTAATCACCTTTAAACATGATAATTTAGAGTTGGTCCAACATAATCAATAACTCCATCAAGTAATCAATGTAAAATAGAGATCTAATGCAACAAATCCAACATAAATGTAACATCCCCATCCCTCAATCCAACTAGAAGGAGGGGACATTAACTAAAGCAAGGTCTCTGAACTTCACCCCATAACTACAATTATGAATTTATACAACTAAAATTCATGTGTAGACATGGAAATAAAAACAAACTGTGGAATAAACTCAATCCACACACACAGCATGTAATTGTGTGGCATAATTATCACATGAATATAGATCAAAATCATTGCACATCAAATACATAAGGATACTTATCTTTAAACAAAGAAGATCCAAGCAACTGGTTGTGTAAGAGTGATTTTCCACCCAACCATAGGCTCTTTGTCCAACATATACTCTTTTTGCTAAGAGGACACCCCAAGATGGGCTATGAGACCACTAGGGTGAAGGAAACACCTAAAGGCTTCTCCCTCTCATCCCATAACCCAATCTGCTCTCTATGCTTAGCCAAAATATACAACTGAGCTCTACAGGGGTCTCATTAAGCCTTCATGGCCATTGCACCCCTTCCAACTGCCTCACACAACACAAGGAAGTCATTTCCCTTCATTGATCCATAGTTCGATCAGGAAATCCAACCCTTGCAGTACTTACCAGTGTGTGCAGTAAGAGTCCAACTTGTTGTATGCTATTGGAGAACCTCCTGCAAGATTAATCCATGGCTTCTCAAGCATCCAAAAATAACATTACTCAATGCATCCAAAAATAACATTACTCATTGGTTAAAGGTTCATAGCTTTCCCAACCTCCGTGCTCATCTACATCCATCTATTTTCCCTTCCAAAAATGTATCTTTGCCTCCAAATTCGAATTTTGGGCTAAACATAGTTTGGTAATGGTCATGAACAATAATGGAAAACTCTAGGTAGTGTAGGATCTTGCATGAGAGAATGAATCAAAAGAGTGTTGACTCCAAGGGATATGAGGTAAGGGTGAAAAGAAAATTGGCATAACTTCTAACCATAGAAGAAATGGGATTTCTGACAGCTGACATAACTGTGACAACCCCCATGCTTCAATAACTACATAAAGTGACTTTTCCCACTAACCTCACATATGCATTCAATGATTGGGTTTAATAGTCAAGAGAATGTAATTGGATCATTTAAGGCACATGGAATATTTTGGATGAGTTCTAAGGTTGACACTTGGCAGCAACAGATTTAGTTTCCCATAGCTCCCCCCTTCCCTCATCCCCTTTGGTGGACTTATAGAACCTCTAGTGCTCTTTACATAGACATATTGGACCATTTTTATTATTTTCCAACATAATATTTACATACATTTCAAATTGGCATGATAATCCAATCATATGTCCCAAATATAAATATATACATCATACATGCCTAGCCATTCACTAGTTAGGTCGTGGCCTTGAGCTCCACACTAGGAATCCATACTAGCATATTTACATCGTTCACATAATTTTGATTAAATGCATTCCAAGTCAAAATTGGGGGTATTACAATCCCCTCCCACTTGAAATAACACAATTCTCTGTGTTTTCTCAAAATCATAACAAAAATGGGTATGCCTCTTTCATGGCATCCTCCACTCCCACATAGCCTCATCGGGACCGAAGTGCTTCCATTGCACCTTTACCTATCCGATGGCTTGGTTTCAGAGCAATGTTACCTTCCTGTCTAGGATGCATAATGGCTTGGTTTGGAACTCTCCCTCGGTTTCCACTTGAATCGCATCCTAATCAATCACATGGTTATGATCATGTACATATTTCTTGATCAAAGAAACATGAAAAACATTATGAGATCTAGTACTAGCAGGTAATGCAATTCTATATGCAACTCGACCTATACTTTCAAGCACTTCAAATGGCCCACAATATCTTGGTGACATCTTGGAACAACTTCCAAGCTTCAAAGAACTCTTCTTCCTTGGCCTCACTCTAAGGTAGACATGATCCCCAACATTGAATTCTCTATGCATTGTATTCTTATCTGCATAGCTTTTCTGCCTATCTTGGGATTCCTTTAAATTTTTTCTATTTATTGCAACCTCTTGTTCCATTTCCTTAAGTAATTATATCCCAATTACAATTATGTTCACTAGATTATCCCATGTCACTGGTGTCCTACACTTTCTACCATATAAAAATTCAAATGGTCTCATGCCCAATGAAGCTTGCTGCCCAGCATTATATGCAAACTCTACCAAGTGTAGATAATCTTCCCACTTGGATGATTTTTCCATCACATACATACGAAGCATGTTCTCAAGAACTCAATTTACTCTTTCTATTTGTCCATTTGTTTGTGGATGGTAAGAAGTTCTAAAATTTAGTTGTGTTCCCAAGAATGCAAAAACAAATTCCATAAATTTGAAGTAAATTTGGTATATCTGTCTGAAATTATTGCCTTAGGAAATCCATGCAATTTGAAAATTTCCTTCATAAAAATATTTGCAATGGTATCTTCTTTATACATGGATTTAACGGGTATAAAATGTGCTGATTTTGATAATTTATCCACCACAACCATGATGGAATCATGTTGTTTCATAGTCATTGGAAAACCTACAATAAATTCCACGGAAATTACTTCCCATTTCCATTATGTAATTGGAAAATGATGCAACAAAACTGTTGGGTGTTGATGCTAAATTTTTACTTGTTGAACCTTCATGCATTTAGATATATACTCAGCAATATCCTTTTTCATCCTTGACCAGAAATATTGTGTCTTAGCTGAAGCAATTGTTTTCTGATATCTTGGGTGAGCAGAATATGGAATTTTATGGATTTCATCCATAACAATTCTTGTCAAGTCTACCACATTTGAAATACAAATTGTGTTTTTATAAATAAGAATTTCATCATCTTCCAAATGATACCCTTCATACCTCTTTTTAAAATTTTGTTGTTCTAATTTTTCTTTTATTTGCACATACAATTCATCTTCGGCAAGATAATTGGAAATCTGCTTTTTAAAATATGATTAGCAAGTTGTGATGTCTTCCACATGCATTTCATGCATCTTTCCGTTGAGTGCATCATCCACTTTATTTTTCCTTTTATGTGTTTGATTTCAAAATCAAACTCACAAAAAAATTCCATCCATTTGGTTTGACTCGCATTTAATATTGGTTGCTCAAATAAATATTTCAGACCACAATGGTTTATCCTTAACTTGAATTTTCTTCCCATTAGATAATTCCCTCATGTCTTTATGGAATGAACTATGGCTACAAGTTCCAAATCATGTGTGGCATAATTTTTTTCATGCCCCTTCAATTTTCTAGACTCATAACACACCACATGATTTTCTTGCATAAGAATTCCTCCAAGTCCTTGTTTACATGCATTTGTACACACCACAAATTCGTTTACTTGGTCTACAATTTTCAGAATTGGAGCACTTGTAAGAAGCTTATTCAACAGCTGGAAGATTTCTTCACATTTCTGGGTCCATTCAAATTGTGTTCCATTCTTTTACAAAGACGTGATTGGGTGTGCAACCTTGGATAATCCTTCAATGAATCTTCTATAGTAACCATCAAGACCCATAAGACATCTCACATTTGTGACATTCTATGGATTTGGCCAATTCATAATGGCTTCAATCTACTCAGTGTCCACAGATATTTCTTTCTCAAAGATAATGTGACCCTGCAGTGCCCTTACTAGGCACTGGGTCTCTATTTGTATTTTCATGTAAATACCAAGTTTTCCCTTTAGTTTTCTGAAAAATAAAAGAATCAACCGTCTATGTGTTTCTGTTTCCTAATGTTTATATGTCTGTTTTCTATAGGGTTATATGTCTCTGCAATTAAATAAACATTAAACTTAAGACTTTTCATTTTAACTCTGTTCTTCTAACATGCATAATCTGAAAATAAAAGGAAACTACCTTTTCATTTAAGCTAGCCGAGTAAAATACCTGGATCCGTAGATTTGCAGTAAGATCAGAAGGCTTACGTGGTGGATTCTGTAAGTTCCCCTAGCAACCCAAAAAAATGTGTCCACCCTGCCGATCAGCTATTATCTTGCTGACCCTAGGAAATCAACGGATTTCCTAGCCCCCAAGCCCACAGACCGATAATCCTGACAGCAACTTTCCGCGTACCTTTCCATAGCTCAATGGTAATATTTTTCTGAGTTAATCCCCTCCTCAGTCTTGTTAAATTCAAGATGCTAAGACAGAAAATAGGAGCATTACATTCCATTTCACAATAATAGCATATACAGGATCACTGAAGAAACAACAAGCACAGCATAAACACAAGAGACAGAGATTTATCCTGGGAAACCCTCATGGGGTAGAAAACCCAGCAAAGCTTCCTCAATATAGATGACCAGCAATATACAAAGATGAAACCCTGAGACATGATCTCCTCCTCCACAATAGCAGACCTCTCCTCCACAAGTGCGCTATCCTCAAGTGAGTGAATGTGTATAATGAGGAACACACCTCCTCTATTTATACACTACTCTGATATGTATTTTACACAAGTACATGTAGGCTCGTATTTAACCATTAGGTTAAATACCCCATTATAACTGACTGGGCCGACCCCTCTAGGGTGGTCTAATAACCCTTTGACCCACATAACACATACAGGGCCGACCCCCACTAGGGAAGTCTAATAACCCAAGTTACCACATTCCGACGGAGGAATAAACATCTCCGGATATACAATAAGATCTTCACGGAGGAATGAATCATCTCCGGAATAATAAAGTACAAATATAATATTCTTTGAAGTTACAATATCTCAACACTCCCCCTTAACGAGAAGGATATTATAACAGCATCTGCACGAGCAAGGAGTCATCAACATCATACATGATACATCTATAAATCATTGGAAGCTTTCTCAACATCATCAGTAACTCAACCAGTTACTGGAATATCTTCAATACTGGAACATCAACATCTTCAGTACTGAGTCTTTATCTTCTGCAGCACTCAAACAGCTACAACAACATCAATATCTGAATCCTCACGATTGTCAGCATCGCCATCACACGATCATCAGCATCGTCATCACATGATCAGCAGCATCGTCATCTCACGATCATCAGCATCGTCATCTCACGATCATCAGCATCGTCATCTCACGATCATCAGCATCGTCATATCATCTCGATCTACAGCATCTGGATCATCTCGATCTACAGCATCTGGATCATCACGATCTACAACATCTGGATCATCTCGATCTACAGCATATGGATCATCTCGATCTATAACATCTGGATCATCTCGATCTACAGCATCAGGATCATCTCATCTACAGCATCTGGATCATCTCGATCTACAGCATCTGGATCATCTCGATCTACACCATCTGGATCATCTCGATCTACAGCATCTGGATCATCACGATCTACAGCATCTGGATCATCTCGATCTACAACATCTGGATCATCTCGATCTACAGCATCTGGATCATCTCGATCTACAGCATCTGGATCATCTCGATCTACAACATAAGTATCCTCAACCATACAAGTACATTAATCAATACATGTATCATCAAAAGTATGTATTCTCACCAATACATCTATCATCAAAACATGTATTCTTACTAATACATATATCATCAAAAGCATGTATTCTCACTAATACATCTATCATCAAAAGCATGTATTCTCACTAATACATCTATCATCAAAAGCATGTATTCTCACTAATACATCTATCATCAAAAGCATGTATTCTCACTAATACATCTATCAATACAAGTATCCACACTGATACAAGTATACACAACAACATCATACCCTGCAACACACATGATCCAATTACGGGATGGTCAATCCCTCTCACTTTAGGACATAGGTCCAAGGATGATACAATCCTGATCCACTTATGGGATGATCAATCCCTCTCAATTTAAGACATCTCTCATGTCTATGGATGATGCAATCCAGATCAACTTACAGGATGATCAATCCTTATCCTTTTAAGACACCTCACCATGTCTAAGGATGATGCAATCCCGAATCAACTTACAGGATGATTAGTCCTTATCACTTTAAGACACCTTACCATGTCTAGGGACGATGCAATCCCAATCTACTTACAAGATGATTAGTCCTTATCACTTTAAGACACCTCACCATGTCTAGGGATGATGCAATCCCAATCTACTTACAGGATGATTAGTCCTTATCAGTTTAAGACACCTCACCATGTCTAGGGACGATGCAATCCCAATCTACTTACAGGATGATTAGTCCTTATCACTTTAAGACACCTCACCATGTCTAGGGATGATGCAATCCTGAATCAACTTACAGGATGATTAGTCCTTATCACTTTAAGACACCTTACCATGTCTAGGGACGATGCAATCCCAATCTACTTACAAGATGATTAGTCCTTATCACTTTAAGACACCTCACCATGTCTAGGGATGATGCAATCCCAATCTACTTACAGGATGATTAGTCCTTATCACTTTAAGACACCTCACCATGTCTAGGGATGATGCAATCCTGAATCAACTTACAGGATGATTAGTCCTTATCACTTTAAGACACCTTACCATGTCTAGGGACGATGTAATCCCAATCTACTTACAAGATGATTAGTCCTTATCACTTTAAGACACTTCACCATGTCTAGGGACGATGCAATCCCAATCTACTTACAGGAGGATTAGTCCTTATCACTTTAAGACACCTCACCATGTCTAGGGACGATGCAATCCCAATCTACTTACAGGATGATTAGTCCTTATCACTTTAAGACAAGTCTCATGTCTAGGGACGATGCAATCCCATCACGTACATTTTGAACCCAGTTCATGGACGATGCAGTCCTCACGTACATTTTGAACCCAGTTCATGGACGATGCAGTCCTCACGTACATTTTGAACCCAGTTCATGGACGATGCAGTCCTCACGTACATTTTGAACCCAGTTCATGGACGATGCAGTCCTCACGTACATTTTGAACCCAGTTCATGGACGATGCAGTCCTCACGTACATTTTGAACCCAGTTCATGGACGATGCAGTCCTCACGTACATTTTGAACCCAGTTCATGGACGATGCAGTCCTCACGTACATTTTGAACCCAGTTCATGGACGATGCAGTCCTCACGTACATTTTGAACCCAGTTCATGGACGATGCAGTCCTCACGTACATTTTGAACCCAGTTCATGGACGATGCAGTCCTCACGTACATTTTGAACCCAGTTCATGGACGATGCAGTCCTCACGTACATTTTGAACTAGTGGTTCCGGGATGATGCAATCCCCATCACTTTATTCTCGAAGACCATACGTCTACGGATCAATTCAGGGACCAAGGTCCGGGGATGATACAATCCCCACTTCTCGGAGACCTTACGTCTACGGCTCTCTTTAGGACTGAAAGTCCAGGGATGATCCAATCCCCTCAACTGTCCACTAAGGACTTCATTCTCGGAGACCTCACGTCTACGGCTCTCTTTAGGACTGAAAGTCCAGGGATGATCCAATCCCTTCAACTGTCCACTAAGGACTTCATTCTCGGAGACCTCACGTCTACGGCTCTCTTTAGGACTGAAAGTCCAGGGATGATCCAATCCCCTTAACTGTCCACTAAGGACTTCATTCTCGGAGACCTTACGTCTACGGCTCTCTTTAGGACTGAAAGTCCAGGGATGATCCAATCCCCTTAACTGTCCACTAAGGACTTTATTCTCGGAGACCTTACGTCTACGGCTCTCTTTAGGACTGGTGTTCAAGGATGATACAATCCCCACATGTATTCTCATCAATATACTATTGATCCTGGGAACCCATACAGAACCTGATTCACACTTCTTCTTTAATTGCACCATTAAGAGAATGGTCTTATCTAGCCACTTGGAGCAAACATCTCATCATGATTCTCTTCCTCTTTCTAAGAGAATCTTCTAGCCACAAGCATTCTATATTTTGTTTGATTTGTAAATCTTCTTGTTGAACATCCATCACTTGTTCGGTGTTCATTATTCTTCATGATCTTTCCTACAAAACAAAATTAAGTACATGATTAGTAATCCTTCATAATCATGAAATCATGATAACCTATTATGCATACAGATATCATTTATATAGTTATGCAACTATCTTGACCAATACTTTGGCACAACACTTTCCCATATCCTGTATGCATACAGTGGCTATCTAGATGCCTTCCATCTCTACCAGAACATACTATCGAGAGTGTGCACAGCTCTTAGCATGTCAGCAAAGAGGTTTCATTCTAGACAAGCAACAATGGAATGTTTGTCCAACTTACCAATCATATGCATATTAGTAGTATAATGTTCAATGCTCTATGAATGTTTGCACTCAGCATGATATGTTCTAGGAATACAAATATGCATACAAGAAATATCATTTACTATTTCAAATAACAACTCAAATACTTATCTTTTATGTTTGTGTGGTTGCCTCCCGCTTGATCTTCTATATGTCCTTTGAACTTCTATTCATTCTGTACCACTGTGCATGCTCAAGTGTGCACTAGTGTCATCCTCATGATCTCATACACAAACATTCATTCATTAGTATATTCTCAAAACATTCTAATTCTAAATAATCTTGAATATGTATAGTCATGATCATTAGTATTCAGGGTTTCAAGTAAGTCTTCTTTTACTCATGCATGTTCTTGTTTGATCATAGTACTCTTCTGGTTAATTAAATCATGCATAAACCCTTGATTACTAACTTTATGAATAAGCATAACCAATCATATCAAGTATACTTATATAAGGGATCCTAACACAAGGTAAGATTCATGGGAAACATACCTGGATTAGTATACCTACTTGGTTTTGTACAACATACCTAAACAATCTCTTCAATGATTTAGAGATCTTGAGCTAGAACCTGCATGTCTCATAGGTTAAGCATAATATAACAAAGTCATACATACCTCGTAAGTAGAACAAAGATTATGGATGAGTCTTTGTCTTCATGTTTTCATGGTCATGGAACCTGATTTGTCTTTTGTGATGTACCTGTATCTTGTTAGCAGACAACATCAACCTCACACAACATCATAATGCATTAGTACAATCATAAGTGTCAACACCCTAACCAATGAATATCTTCTATCATGCATTCATAATTTTGTTAAGGTTATACGACAAATCTAAAATCAAAATTGTACTAACTGTAATAACCTGAAGACAAACATACCATAAACTTAATCATGGACAAATATCGAAACATACCTCAATGAGTCATACCTGTCGAGATCGCTTGTATTCTTCTTATGTAAGCCCTTATCCTCATCTCCCTCTGAGACAGGAACTTCTTCACTTATGCAGGTGACCAATCCATCTTCTTCTAGGATTAACCCAATCCACTTGATTTGCAAGAACTGGACCTTGATGAGCTGATCAAACTGGTATATTCAGAATTTGAAAACTGCAAAGTTTTACTCCTTAATTTTGCCTTTGAAACTTTCGGATTCACTGGACGTGACCCTGAACTGGGGTTTGATGAAGCCCACTCTTTTGCCCCATCAAAAGGTTTGATACAAAGCTCTAAGCTTCTATTTTTCTGAGGAGCTTCCAGCCGTGGTCACAGATTTCAAAAATTCCCATTTTTACAGAAGCCCTAATTTTCCACTTTTCTGATCAAAGTCCCGAACTAGGGTCTAATCAAGCCCGGCCTTCTGCCCAACCAAAAATTCTGATATTTGTCTCTAAATTTCTATTTTGATGAGTAGCATCTAGCCGTGGTCTCCGATTACAAAAATTCCAACTTTCTTCAAAGCCCTAAATTCCGGAAGCCATGAATGAAGGTACCAAAAAATAATTCTGTTTTGACAGAAATATGTACCTGATTGTTTCTTGTGTAACTCCGAAATTTTTGATCCACGGGGTCTGAAAAAGTTTTCTGAGATAGCCTGACCTGTTAGCTTTCCATCCTGACAGGTCTGACCTCAATTGGATGTTCTGAGAGAGAGTTATGCCAAATGTCGCAACGTGACCTGTTTTGGGAAAATACAGGAGAGCGAACTTGTACGGCGTGCCACGTGTCACTGTTTGACCTTCGGCCTCTGAAAAAGTTTTCTGAGATATCTCGGCCTGTTATATTTCCATCCTGACAGGTCTGACCTCAATTGGATTCTCTGAGAGAGAGTTATGCCAAGTGTCGCAACATGACCTGTTTATGGGATAATACAGGAGAGCGAACTTGTACGGCGTGCCACGTGTCACTGATTCAACTTCGGCCCCTGAAAAAGTTTTCTGAGATAGTACATTCTGTGTACTACCTGTCACTTTTCACGAAATTTCATTTGGAGCTTCCTAGCCCAAGTTATGACCTTTTTCCCAAGGTCACCTGATTTTGACTCAGATCTGGAAGAGGCAGAAACCCTATATTGTACAGATCATAAATCACAAAGTACAACGAATTAGAGGTTGTCCTTTGGACACAAGGTACCTGGAGATTTTAGCTTCGTCCTGTAAGAATTTCAGATCTGAAAACTTCGCCAAAACGGATTTATAGCGAAAGTGATACGATGACTGGTTTTTTCTATGTAAAACCCTAACCTTCAAATTGTCGTAAGTAAAGCAAGTGTCTTTAGTGCCATACCTTGTCTTCCTTCAGGTTAGCTCTGATACCATGTTAAATTCAAGATGCTAAGACAGAAAATAGGAGCATTACATTCCATTTCACAATAATAGCATATACAGGATCACTGAAGAAACAACAAGCACAGCATAAACACAAGAGACAGAGATTTATCCTGGGAAACCCTCATGGGGTAGAAAACCCAGCAAAGCTTCCTCAATATAGATGACCAGCAATATACAAAGATGAAACCCTGAGACATGATCTCCTCCTCCACAATAGCAGACCTCTCCTCCACAAGTGCGCTATCCTCAAGTGAGTGAATGTGTATAATGAGGAACACACCTCCTCTATTTATACACTACTCTGATATGTATTTTACACAAGTACATGTAGGCTCGTATTTAACCATTAGGTTAAATACCCCATTATAACTGACTGGGCCGACCCCTCTAGGGTGGTCTAATAACCCTTTGACCCACATAACACATACAGGGCCGACCCCCACTAGGGAAGTCTAATAACCCAAGTTACCACATTCCGACGGAGGAATAAACATCTCCGGATATACAATAAGATCTTCACGGAGGAATGAATCATCTCCGGAATAATAAAGTACAAATATAATATTCTTTGAAGTTACAATATCTCAACAAGTCTTTTGAGTTTCCCACCTCCTCAAAGCTCCGAGCTATCCCCCTCCACGGTATTCCTCCTTTTTCTCAAATACTAAGTGTACCTCCTCCCCAAAACCAACCCCCCAACTACTATGTTAAAACTCCTCTTTATAGAAATCTTTTCCCTCCATAAATTCATAACTTCCTTATCACTCCACCACCCTAGCTCTCATGGTCTTTGGAAGTACAAATCATTAATGCAACCCCTTTTCAAGGTAAAATGATGATTATATATATATTATTTTAAATCATCCAAGTTTCTCTCGAGCAGTGGAATTGTTAAATAATTTATTTTAATCATACCCTTTTAATTTACTTGGAATAATTTTGTCAATTAATTAAATGAATAATCTATTTAATTCTATCAATTAATTAAACGAATAATCTATTTAATAAATTATTCGATCCATTATGTTTTTATAAAAGGGATTATTATTTTATTATTGATTTAAATAATAACAATAACAACAATAATAATTAGTAATAATAGTAATTAAATAAATTGTGAATAGTAATTAAAATATTTATTTGTTTAATCAATAAGTGTCAACATAGTACTTCTATGTATAAATAATGAAATATACTTAATGGTTTATTTAATCATGATCAACAGTTATCTAGCACACTCTTCTAGTATTAATATTTAACTATCATACTTCATATTGAAGACACCTTCATTTGAGGGTACTTACAATTAACGACACTTATTTTAATTGTTCATTACAATGTTTACATACAAGACTAATTACTTATTTTACACATTAGAACTTGATAATCTTTTACTAATTAAGTCATTCACTAAATACTTAATTGAGTTATCTATGATAACTTATAACATTGTTAAATCTTGATAAGTATGTTGTAAACCAATATTATCGCGCATGTGCATAATGTGCATGCGTGGCCAGCGTATGCACAAGACGGACATGTACTAAAAACATACGTCATATTTCCTATGCATAACAACTAACTACTACTGATAATACCTTATGCAAACTGAACAAGTATACATTCATCATAAGATTACTAAAACATCATCGGTTATTTTATCGATTAACCTTTAAGATTTTATTTCATTATTTTTATGATTACATTTGTTCAATCAATCAGGTACAAGGTAAGCTACCTACTACCACTAACTCAAGATCAACGGATACCCAACCCTCAACAGTGCCACTATCATATCCTCCCATCCTAACCTACGTCCACATCCTCCCTATCCTTCCTCTGCAAGTACAAAAGTGGATGTCGGACTCACCGAGCTGACCACATAGAACCTGAGAGCGATAGCGTCGGCTGAACAGCGGACCTATCCTCCCCTAGCAGGCATCCGACCATCGTCATCACAACTACATGGGGAGCGTGTCTTAGCACGGCCCTCCCACAACCTCGGGTATCATAGGAACATAGGGTGGGAAACACATCCATCCCTCTCAACATACCGGGTCTACACCCTTATCAAATCATACTCTGCTGCTATCGAGATTATCGATCCATGTCATCGTATCATCAATTTCAGTTGCTAAGGTTTACTGCATGGATAGGTTCTTATCAGATCAAGTATCCGGCTATCCCATAGCCCTTGAGTCCTGTAGGTTAGTATTCCGCAAAATACACATTTTATAACAAGCATTTCCATTCGATCACCAATTTATCCATATCATCAACATCATTTTATTTCACATCACAATTTTATCGCATCACCGGTATGCATGGAATATAACAGTTCTATCAATTTCATCATAGGATGGCACCCACGTGCGACACCATATATTTCACATTTCATCAATGAAAACACTAAAACATATATTTTCATCATAAAAGCAATGAACCTCGTGATAATCATAACTTAATAACTGCATGAATATAGTAACATCCTAAACATAGTAGCAACATATCATCATGTCTAATATGTCGGAAACATAGTTCACTCTGTCTAGCTGAGTCAAACAGATAACAAGCAAATAAGGTGAAAGGTGTCTAACTCATAAACACACCTAGTCAAAATATGGGGCGTTACAGACCCAAATAATGAATTTTTGTTTTGTAAAACTCACATTTGCTTATATTTTCATACAAATTATGATCTCTTAGCAATTGCAAAGCCATTATCAAATGCTCTTTATGCTCCTCTTCATTCTTAGATTAAATAAGAATGTCATCTATAAAAACGAGAACAAACTTACCCAAATATTTATGGAAAATTATATTCATGAGATACACGACGGTAGCTCGTGCATTAGTGAGACCAAATGGCACCACTACATATTCATACTCATAGTATCCATACCTTGTTCTAAATGATTTCTTGTGAATATATTCTTCTTTTATCCTTACTTGATGGTAACCAAATGTCAAGTAAATCTTTGAAAATACCTTTAACTTTCTCATTTGATAAAAAATATCATCAATTCGAGGCAAAGGGTACTTGTTTTTCACTGTCACTTTCTTCAGCTACATGTAATCAATACATAGCCTGAGTGTGATCATCAATATCTCAACACACTTCCACCCCCGAGCTGGGCATGATCTCTACAAGGAATCAGGGAACAACAAACTCACACATAGCCCAAAGATACACCAAATCAGCCAAGCCAATCCACAGTTGGGTTTATTAGGCTGTTAGGCAATGGAAGGGAGAATTGCTAAGCTAGTGGGATCATCCATAGAGATATGGGTACCCTCTACAAGATCTATCTAACTTGGCTCCCACAATACCTACACACCTGGCACATGGAAGTACTTCCTTCACTACTACATAGTCTCTCAGGCCATACCTTCCAATCTAATATTGTTCAAGGTGTGCATAGAAGAGTAGCCAACCCTCTTGATCTTCTTGAGAGGTTATCTCCCTCACTAGGTTTATCAAACCAATTCAGGTCCACTTCCACTCCTAATTTCTTGCTGACAGTTCAAACCAATACAGGAATGCACCCAACAACAAAAATACAAGTGTTGAAAAATGTGGGCAACCAAAACGAACTGGTTGATGGGAAATAAACCCTGGGAGAGCCATTTGTTTTCAGAAAACGTTTATATGCATTCTAGGCGCTGAAACGACCTCTATAAACCCCCAAAATGTGACTCCCTTTCTCCCAGCCACTGTGCAACACAAAAACAAGCTCCCAGCTATGGAAAATACAGGAAAATGGTAGAAAACATGAAGGAGACAGACTCAGCTACTTCAGACTACGTGAGAGAGGAAAGACTACGGGTTCAGAATGGCTTTGGGCACCATTTTGTGGGTGTTTTCTTGCCCCAAAAGCAAAAGTACGTTTTCCCAGGTTGATGGCTTGCCCATGCACGAAATTGGCTGCCATACCTCTTCATTCCCAAGGTATTAACTACCTCAGCCAACTCTTGGAAGAATTTAATGATTGGGTGCATAAGCCAAAATGGGTAGTTGAGGGTTTATTCATTGACATTTGGCTTATCACCATTGGCTCAAGGGTTTGAATAATTTTCCTCCCTATTTCTTGTAGAATCATGCCCCCATCTCTTTGTTGCATTGCATAGCTAGTTGTGGGTATTTCATTAAAATTCTTATTTACATGATGTCTTAATTTACAATGTGCATGTCCAGCACAAAAACCATAAGCATCTATTTTTAATTGCCGATACATAAAATGCTAAATCAACGGTGGGGCCTTGGCCTTGAGCTCCTCACCATGATTAAATAACAATATTTACATCATTTACTATTTAATGCAAAGGGGGTCAAAATGGGGACATTACAGCAGTACTCTAGTGATGCATAAATCCTAGGGATAGTCCTTGCCACTTAACCCATAGTTTTAGCTTCTTGGATGTTGTGAAATTTCATTCCACTCCCATTCCAATGTGGACAATTTCTAAGCAAATGGTCCTCTCCACATCCCCAACATTGAAGTGGATCTCTTGGCTATCTTGGCTTGTCTCCCATCATCTTAGTTGGGTTTGTCACAACTTGTGGAGGATTCCTTGGCTGATTTATAAAATGAGGAGGCTTGAACCACTTCTTTCTTTTCTCCAACCTCTCATTTTTCTTGTCCTTCCATTCCTTATGGAAATTTGGCTTGATTTTGGCTTGATCATAAAAATACTTGGCATTTATTATGGTTTCATCTAGAGTTTGAGGCTCATCAAACTCAATTCTATATTTGTAGGATTGAGGAAACCCACTTAGAAAACACTAAATTTTGACTTTATCATCTTTGATATACTTGGCATATCTCATCAGGTCCAAAATTTTATTTACATACTCCTCCATAGTCATTTGGCCCAGTTTCAACTCATGGAATTCCTTAATTTTTCCATCATAGTACCTATCAGAGAGGACTTTTGCTTGAAGTATTTCTTGAATTGCTTCCAAAAAATATTCCTTTAATTGATCTTCCCCACTTGCCTAAGGTGCTCCCACCATATAAATGCTCTTCCATTCAGATTGAATATAGAAAATATGGCCTTCATATTCCCTTAAGTAGTCTTAGACTTGGAAATGCTTCCTCGTCCCAAGAATCCAAGCCTCAGATTCTTGACCATATTTTATCTCACCATCAAATGTGGGAGGTTTGGCCTTCCTAAATTATTCATGTGATTCGTTCTTGGAATACCTCTTCCTCTTATTCCTATGAGATGAAGAGATTAATTTTTCGGTGGAATCCTTAGAGTCATATGACTCACTAGAAGAGATTTCTAGAGTATATGACCTATCTCTAGAATTCCTTGTTGAACTATGGGACCTCTTATGATAATTCCTCCTTGATCTACTCCCACTCTTTTCCTAATTTTCTGAGTGATGTCTAGATTTAATATTCCTTTAAATGCATGTCAGACTCTGGAGCATATCTACATTCAACTGATTTTGTTCTTCTTGATCTCTAAGAAGCCTCTCATTATCTCCTCTACAACTCTGCAGTTCCACTCTTAGACTCCTCATGGTTTCTGCAATGCCTATGGGAGTCACTTGGTTTCTCCTACCATTGGATTTTGTCTCTTGATTATCAACCCGTATATTCTCTCCCATTGCATCTACCTCAACTTCATAAGGATCATGTGCATCTTCCATAATGATGACCTTCTTGGCCCAACCAAAACCAAAGAATTTCCAACTGCACTATACTCATTGTTGACTCCTTAACAGTCACTGGTGTGATTCTGAATCTACAAATGTGTTGATATAAACACACTTGTTAGATTTATTACAAAATAAAAATCAATTTTCATGTATTCTGGAAAATCATAGAATCATATAAATCACCAATTCATAATTTCTCTCTGTAAAATTGTTCCCCTTTGGATAAGCTTTCCAACGACTATAAGCATGCTCAATTCTGATTCCTATAGGTGCATTTAACCCTAGAGGCCTACTTCAGACACCTGTAGAGGATCACCCATGGAGAAATAGAACAACTTCTCTATTGTATTAGATAATGCATATGATGAGTAAAACTCAACAATTTCCAAGTCCTTGATATGGTGCTCCCCATCACTTGCTATAGAATTCTGGAATTTACTACTTTGTGTTCCTCAACTTTCTTCCAGACTTAGAAAATTCTGTAGTCCTATAACATCGACCCTCATAATTCAAAATATGACCAAATTTCTGCTACTCTAATGGACGTTGTTAACCACCAAATACAACTTTGTTGATTAAAAAAAAAAAATTGGGGGTTGTTGAGATATTGTAACTTCAAATAATATTATATTTGTACTTTATTATTCCGGAGATGTTTCATTCCTCCGTGAATATCTTATTGTATATCCGGAGATGCTTATTCCTCCGTCGGAATGTTGTAACTCGGGTTATTAGACTTCCCTAGTGGGGGTCGGCCTTGTATGTGTTGTGTGGGTCAAAGGGTTATTAGACCACCCTAGAGGGGTCGGCCCAATCAGTTGTAGTGGGGTATTTAACCCATTGGTTAAATACGATCCTATGTGTACTTGTGTAAAAGATATGTCAGAGTAGTGTATAAATAGACGAGGTGTATTCCTCATTTGACACACTCACACACTTGAGAGAGGCGCACTTGTGGAGGAGAGGTCTGCTATGGTGGAGGAGGAGATCATGTCTTTGGTTTGCATCTTTGTATATTGCTGGTCATCTATATTGAGGAAGCTTTACTGGGTTTTCTACCCCATGAGGGTTTCCCAAGATAAATCTGTGTCTCTTGTGTTTATGCTATGCTTGTTGTTTCTTCAGTGATCCTGTATATGCTATTATTGTGAAATGGAATGTAATGCTGCTATTTTCTGTCTTAGCGTATTAAATCTTAACATGGTATCAGAGCTAAACTGAAGGACGGCAAGGTATGGCACTTACGACACTTGCTTTAATTTGAAGGTTAGGGTTTTATATAGCAAAAACCAGTCATCATGGAACTTTCGCTATAAATCCATTTTGGAGAAGGTTCCGGATCTAAAACCTTTACAGGTCATAGATAACATCTCCAGGTATCTTGTCTCCAAAGGGCACCCTCAGATTCGTTGTACTTTGTAAGTTATGATCAGTACAAGTTAGGGTTTCCGCCTCTTCCAGATCTCAGTCAAAATCAGGTGACCTAGGAGAAAAGGTCATAACTTGGGATAGGAAGCTACAAAATTTCATAAAAAGTGACAGGTAGTACACAGACTGTACTATCTCACAAAAAAATTTCAGAAGCCGAAGCTGAACCAGTGACACGTGGCACGCTGTACAACTTCGATCTCCTGTTTTATCCCATAAACAGGTCACGTTGCGACACTTGGCATAACTCTCTCTCAGAGAGTCCAATTGAGGTCAGACCTGTCAAGATGGAAATATAACAGGGTGAGCTATCTCAGAAAAAGTTTTCAGAGGCCGAAGTTCAAACAGTGACACGTGGCACTCCGTACAAGTTCGCTCTCCTGTATTATCCCAAAACAGGTCACGTGGCGACATTTGGCATAACTCTCAAAAAAAAAAAAAAAAAAAATCCAATTGAGGTCAAACCTGTCAGGATGGAAAGATGACAGGTCAGGCTACTGCAGAAAAAGTTTTCAGACCCTGTGGAGTAAAAATTTCGGAGTTATAGCAGAAACAATCAGGTACATATTTCTGTCAAAACAGAATTATTTTTTGGAACACTTTCATCCATGGCTTCCGGAATTTAGGGTTTCGGAGAAAGTTAGAATTTTTGGAATCGGAATCCACGGGTGAATGCTACTCAGGAAAATCAAAATTTAGAGACCAAGATCGAATCTTTTGGTTGGGTGGAAGACCGGGCTTGATCAAACCCCAGTTTGGGATTTTGATCGGAAAGATGGAAAATTAGGGCTTCAGCAAAAGTTGGAATTTTTGAAGTCTGTAACCATGGCTGGAAGCTCCTCAGAAAAATAAGAGTTTAGAACCTTGGATCGAACCTTTTGATTGGGCAGAAGGGTGGACTTCATCAAACCCTAGTTCGGGATCTTGTCCAGAAGATCCAGAAGTTTCAAAGGCAATTTTGAGGGGTCAAATTTTGGATATTCCAAAATTGAAGTATGCTAGTTTGATCAGCTCAGCAAGACATATTCTTTCATCCATTCATAAGTGTGAAAGTCAAAGATTGAATTTTTAGGGTTTCTCTAGAAAACCCTAATCAAGCTCCAGATCAAGTTTCAGGGGGAGTTGAGGCTAAGGCCTTACCTAAGAAGACTACAAGAAGTCTCGACAGGTATGACTTAAGGAGGTTCAGGTATGTCTGGAAATATGATTCTTGATTAAGTTCATAATGTGTTTGTCTTCATATTATTTATTAGTACAATCTTGATTAATGTTAGAATTGTCTTATCATCCTAGTAACAGTATGAATGCATGTGAATGATCGAAGACATTCATTGATTAGGGCTATATGATTGTACTAATACATTATGGTGTTGTATGAGGTTGATGTTGTCTGCTAACAAGATACAGGTACATCACGAAAGACAAATCAAGTTCCATGACCATGACAACATGAAGACAAAGACTCCTACATAATCTTTGATCACATAGAGGTTCTACTTACGAGGTATTTATGAGTTTGTTCTATTATGCTTAACCTATGAGATATGTAGGTTCCAGCACAGGATCTCTAAATCATTGAAGAGAACAAAGAAGATATTGATTAGGTATGTTAAACAGATATACTAAACCAGGTATGTTTCCTATGAATCTTACCTTGTGTTAGTATCCCTTATATAAGTATACTTGGTATGATTAGATATGCTTATTCATAAAGTTAGTAATCAAGGGATTATGCATATTATGATTGATGATATGCATGAGTAAAAGAAGGCTTCCCTGAAATCTTGAATACTAATGTTTATGACTATACATTTTCAAGATTATTTAGAACTATAATGTTTTGATAGCATTTAGAATATACTAATGAGTGTATGTTTGTGTATGAGATCATGAGGATGACTCTTGAGCATGCACAGTGGTACAGAATGAATAGAAGTTCAAAAGACATACAGAAGATCAAGCGGGAGGCAACCACACAAACATAAAAGATAAGTATTTGAGTTGTTATTTGAAATAGTAAATGATATTGCCTGTAATAGGTTGTATGCATATTTGTATTCCTAGAATATATGATGTTGAGTGTAAACATTCATAGAGCATTGAACAGTATACTACTAATATGCATATGATTGGTAAGTTGGACAAACATTCCATTGTTGCTTGTCTAGAATGAAACCTCTTTGCTGACATGCTGAGAGCTGTGCACACTCTCGATAGTATGTTCTGGTAGAGATGGAAGGCATCTAGATAGCCACTATATGCATACAGGATATGGGAAAGTGTTGTGCCAAAATATTGGTCAAATTAGTTGCATAACTATGTAAATGATATCTGTATGCATAATAGGTTATCATGTCAATATGATTTGATGATTATGAAGTATTACTAATCATGTACTTAATTGTGATTTGTAGGAAAGGTCATGAAGAATGATGGACACCGTACAAGTGATGGATGTTCAAACAAGAAGATTTACAAATCAAACAAAATATAGAAGGCTCATGGCTAGAAGATTCTCTTAGAAAGAGGAAGAGAATCATGACAAGATGTTTGCTGCAAGTGGCTAGATAAGACCATTCTCTTAATGGTGTAATTAAAGAAGAAGTGTGAATCAGTTTCTATATGGGTTCCCAGGATCGATAATCAATTGATGAGCTTAATGATCACCATGGGTGATGAGGATCTCAACTTTTGCTACAAGGTTGAATATTGTTTCTATACACAGATGACATGGATGCAAGAAGGAACTCACCACAGAGTTCGAATGATATTGAGGCTCATATCAGTAGACCCATATAACGAGAGATGGCACAGATAGATATGCAGAAGATCATTCAATGAAAATGAAAGATCTCAGATTGATGCATTACTTCCTAGGTGTGGAAGTATGGAAAGGCTCAGAAGGAATCTTTCTCAACCAGGGAAAGTATGCCGAGAAATATTAAAAGGACTTGATATGTTGGAATGACCACTCGCATGGATTCCAACTTGAAGCTGTTAGTGAATGACTCATCAGAGTTAGTGTATATAACTCTGTACAGACAAATTATTGGGTCATTGATGTATCTAACAAATACTAGGTCAGATATATGCTTTGCTGTGAACACCTTGAGTCAGTATCTAGTGGAAACTAGATGTGTTCACCTAATAGTTGCAAAGCATGTGATGAGGTATCTAAAGGATACAATAGACTTTGATCTATGCTATCTTGGAGATCATGAATTCAAGATGGCTACACAGATCTTGATTGGGCAGAAAGTGTATTAGACAGGAAGAACACATCGAGAATGAAGTCCTTGGTGGACATGAGGGGATTGGATCATCCCACGACTTCAGTCCTAAAGAAGAGCCGTAGACGTATGTCTTCGAGAATGAAGTCCTTGGTGGACATGATAGGATTGGATCATCCCTGGACTTCAGTCCTAAAGAAGAGCCGTAGACGTATGCCTTTGAGAATGAAGTTCTTGGTGAACATGTGAGGGGATTGGATCATCCCTGGACTTCAGTCCTAAAGAAGAGTCGTAGACGTATGTCTTCAAGAATGAAGTTTTTGGTGAACATGTGAGGGGATTGGATCATCCCTGGACTTCAGTCCTAAAGAAGAGCCGTAGACGTATGTCTTCGAGAATGAAGTCCTAAATGTACGGTTGAGGATCAAGTCATCCTTGGACGTGGTCCTAAATGTACGGTTGAGGATTAAGTCATCCTTGGACTTGGTCCTAAATGTATGGTTGAGGATTAAGTCATCCTTGGACGTGGTCCTAAATGTACGGTTGAGGATTAAGTCATCCTTGGACGTGGTCCTAAATGTACGGTTGAGGATTGCATCGTCCTTGGACTTATGTCCTAAAGTGATAAGGACTAATCATCCTGTAAGTAGATTGGGATTGCATCGTCCCTAGACATGGTGATTTGTCTTAAAGTGATAAGGATTGATCATCCTAGAACTGGATCGGGATTGCATCGTCCCTAGACATGGTGATTTGTCTTAAAGTGATAAGGATTGATCATCCTGGAACTGGATCGGGATTACATCGTCCCTAGACATGAAATTTGTCTTAAAGTGATAAGGATTGATCATCCTGGAACTGGACCGGGATTGCATCGTCCCTAGACATGAGACTTGTCTTAAAGTGATAAGGATTGATCATCCTGGAACTTGATCTGGATTGTATCATCCATGGACCTATGTCCTAAAGAGAGCGGGATTGATCATCATGTAATATGATCGTGTGTGTTGCAGGGTATGCTGCTATGTTTTGATGATAGATGTATTAGTGAGAATACATGCTTTTGATGATAGATGTATTAGTGAGAATACATGCTTTTGATGATAGATGTATTAATGAGAATACATGCTTTTGATGATAGATGTATTAGTGAGAATACATGCTTTTGATGATAGATGTATTAGTGAGAATACATGCTTTTGATGATAGATGTATTGGTGTGGATACTAATACAGATGATCCAGATGCTGTGGATCGAGATGATCCAGATACTATAGATCGAGATGATCCAGACACTGTAGATCGAGATGATTGTGCGATGACGATGTTGATGATCGTGCGATGACGATGCTGATGATCGTGCGATGACGATGCTGATGATCGTGCGATGACGATGCTAATGATCGTGCGATGTTGATGCTGATGATCGTGTGATGTCGATGCTGACAATCATGAGGATATAGATGTTGATGTTATTGTAGCTATTCGAGTGCTGCAGAAGATAAAGACTCAGTACTGAAGATGTTGATATTCTGGTATTGAAGATGTTCCAGTAACTGGTTGAGTTACTGATGATGTTGAGAAAGCTTCCAATGATTTATAGATGTATCATGTATGATGTTGATGACTCCTTGCTCGTGCAGATGCTGTTATAATATCCTTCTCGTTAAGGGGGAGTGTTGAGATATTGTAACTTCAAATAATATTATATTTGTACTTTATTATTCCGAAGATGTTTCATTCCTCCGTGAAGATCTTATTGTATATCTGGAGATGCTTATTCCTCCATCGGAATGTGGTAACTTGGGTTATTAGACTTCCCTAGTGGGGGTCGGCCCTGTATGTGTTGTGTGGGTCAAAGGGTTATTAGACCACCCTAGAGGGGTCGGCCCAGTCAGTTGCAGTGGGGTATTTAACCCATTGGTTAAATACGAGCCTACGTGTACTTGTGTAAAAGATATGTCAGAGTAGTTTATAAATAGAGGAGGTGTATTCCTCATTTGACACACTCACACACTTGAGAGAGGCGCACTTGTGGAAAAGAGGTTTGCTATGGTGGAGGAGGAGATCATGTCTTTGGTTTGCATCTTTGTATATTGCTGGTCATCTATATTGAGGAAGCTTTACTGGGTTTTCTACCCCATGAGGGTTTCCCAGGATAAATCTGTGTCTCTTGTGTTTATGCTATGCTTGTTGTTTCTTCAGTGATCCTGTATATGCTATTATTGTGAAATGGAATGTAATGCTGCTATTTTCTGTCTTAGCATATTAAATCTTAACAGGGGTAAGGGGCTTTCCCCCATGCCGGTCAAGGGAAACACCCTCGTTTTTTTTTGTAAATAAATCAATTTCATGCAATATGGTACATAATTTCACTATCGATTTTCGATGACCTGGAAAGGTTCTTACGTGGCCAACCACATCCCTGTCAATGTGTCAGACAGACCTACCTATCACCATGTGACGTGGCCATGTCACCTTCTTCCCACCACCACGCCACCACACCACCATACCACTCGACCTTGGGAGTTGGCAGTTCCCTTGTTACAAAAGCGGTAATGCGCCCCCACAAAGCGGTTTTGGGAAAATTTCCTCCGGGAGGCATTTTCAATCAAAAAGTGACACATGCCCCAACTGGTTTTGGACAGAATACACCATTCATCCCATTTTATCCATCATGCATTTTACCGATGTGCAATAAGTTTGGGACGTTGAAATCCCATAATATTCGATGATTAGATCTCTTCCCACCTACCATTAATCACCACGCATGTTCCCAAGGGAACAATGATCCCCGACCATCAATCTTCCCCTTCATCCAATAGTCAGATCTTCATCCACCCACTATTAACTATCGCACAATCTTCCTATGCAAGATCAACTACAACTGTTGATCATCCCTATCACTCGATCGTCGGATCTTACTCCTCCCCGCACTTCATCCTAGGAAACCTTCTGTGTGTGGGCCCAATGTGGCAAGTCCATATCATTCCTTCTGGACCATATGGCTCCTCCACTTCACCCGACCACATGGCGCAGGAAGGGCCCTTAAAATTTCATAAATAAGGGAATTATTCCCAATTTAATCTTTCACCCTTATCTATCACTTAACATAACATGACATTAATGACAGTATTTCATCTGCAATCTCATAGTTTTCCTATAACTATGTGTTTTCATCCTATACAGCTCCAGTGTTACAACCAGAAGCTCTGATACTACTTTGTAACGTCCCCATCCTTCAATACAGCCAGCAGGAGTGGCCATTAACTGAACCATGGCCTCTAAATTTAACCCCATAACCACAATTACAAATTTTTATAGCTAAAATGCATGTGCAGACATGGAAATAAAAACACATAGCGGAATAAACTCAATCCACACACACAACATGCAATTTATGGGCATAATTATCACATGAATATAGATAAAAATCATTGCACATCAAATACATAAGGATACTTATCTTTAAACAAAGAATATCCAAGAAACTGGCTATGTAAGAGCAATTTTCCACCCATCCATAGGTTATCTGTCTAGCATATACTCTTTCTACTGAGAGGACACCCCTAAGCTAGGATATGAGGCCACCAGGGTGAAGGAAACACCTACAGGCTTCTCTCTCTCATCCCACAACCCATTATGCTCTCTATGCTTAGGAAAAAGCTCCAACTGAGCTCTACAGGGGTCTCACTAAGCCTTCATAGCCATGGCACCACTTCCAACTACCCCACGCAACATAAGGAAGGCATTTCCCTTCACTAATATGCAGTTCCCTTAGGAAATCCAACCCTTGCAATGCTTACCAGTGTGTGCAGTAAAATTCAAACATATGGTAAGCTATTGGAGAACCTCCTGTAACATTAATCCATGTCTTCCAAAGCATCCGAAAATATTAGAACACAATGGGTAAAGGTTCCTAGATTGAAAAACCTCCATGCTTACCTACAACAATCTATTTTCCCTTCCAAAAATGTAGCTCTGCCTCCAAATTTGGATTTCTAGGCTAAAGATAGTCTAGTAATGGTCATGAACAACAATGGAAAACTCTACGTACTGTAGGATCCTTCATGAGAGAATGAATCAAAAGAGTGTTGACTACAAGGGATATTAGGTAAGGGTGAAAATACAACAGACATAGCTCCTAACCATAGAATAAATAGGACTACTAACAGCTGACATAACTATCAGAACCCCCATGCTTCAATAACTACATGAATTGAATTTTCCCACCAACCTCACATATGCATTCAATTATTGGTTTTAATAGTCAAGAGAAGGTAATTGGTTCATTTAAGGCACATGGCAGATTTTGGATGAGTTCTAAGGTTGACACTTGGTAGCAAAGTATTTAGTTTCCCATAGGCCCCATGTTTCCTCATCCCCTCTGGTGGAATCATAGCTGCTCCAATGCTCTTTACACAACCATCTTGGACCATTTGTATTATTTTTTAACATAATATTTACATACATTTCGAATTGGCATGATAATCCAATCATATGGCCCAAATAGAAATATATACATCATGCATTCCTAGCCATTCACTAGTTGGGTCTTGGCCTTGAGCTCCACACTAGGAATCCATACTAGCATATTTACATCATTCACATAATTTTGATTAAATGCATTCCAAGTCAAAATTGGGGGTATTACAATAACTAATTAAATGGTTAGACAAGGTGTTGAACATGGTATTCATATAAATATATTCACAAGTTGGAGCATTGGTTGGTAGAAGCAAGTATCTCATATTTGCAAGGTTAATGTATATTTTATTACTTCGAGAGAGATGTGCATGGAGTTTGGATTTCAAGTAAATTTGAGAAAGTCCTATTTTTAACGATTTTTATTTGTAGTATATTTTGGATAGTTCCCGGAAAAAGGACGGTGTTCCTTCAAACAAATACATAGAGCTTTCCTTCAAACTCTTCAACATCATACTACAATCTAATATTTCTATTGTCCTTTATTTCTGACAAGGATAGATCCAACAATTGGCAAGCTCACTTTGTGTTGACTAGGACCAATGGTTGACACAAAACAAATATTGAGCTAACTAGGACACACACATCCTCGACCACAGAGAAGGGCTGGGAGGTATACGAAGGACAATGAGAAGGTGAAAATAATTGTGAGGTTTATTTGTGGAAAATACCAACACATAGAAAACAATGGAATTTGAAAAAATGACAGATACTAGGACTAAAGGTTGCAATTTATTAGTTAGACAAAATCTAAAACTCAAAAGGACAATAAAATATATACAAATCCACTCTATCTTATGCAAAAATTAATTGCAAATTATAAGTATGATAAAGTTAATTTCAATATTTTCCTTTGATAACAAAAAAAAACAACTTTTAAGAACTTCCCTTGTCACCATAATTTAATCGTTTAACATGAGGAGATAATGAAAAATAATTGAAGTATACAATTGGAAAGTACCATAATATTAATACTAACTAATATCATCAATTGTCACTAGGGTTCTTTCTATGATAACAAATGAGAGAAATAGTAGCAAGCAGGAAACATAAATGTACCTGTGAAATCCCAGAGCTGAATGTTGAGAGATGAATGCAGGGAGCTGAGTGCCATACATCGAATGCCAAATCCAAACGCAAGGAGCCGAGTGTTGAATGCCAGATATGAATGCATAGAGCCGAGTGCCGAATGTAAGGAGCCAAGTGTTGAATGCGAAAGTTGAATGCCAAGTTCCAAAGGTGGTGCAATGGCTTCAAAATTAAAGCATGGCGATTGACTAAAAGTAGGGTCCCAATAGTTGCAGGCAGGGTAATTTTTAAGGATTCTAATAGTATACTTAAGTATAGTATCCTAGGCAATTATTTTGGATTGAGAAAAACGTATATATATAAGTAGGCGAATATTAAATATGAAACATACAATTTACTACTGAAATGTGTAAATTTTGACGAATATTATGATAAAAAAACATATTTTATGTAAATATAGGCGATATTAGAGACGAAAAACGACCAAATAGTGACTTTATTTTTTGAGAAAAAGGCCCAAAAAATAGCCAATTGTCGAAATTTCGCCCTTAAAAATTATCATGGTTGCAGGGTGGCAGAAAGGTGGCGAGAGGGTGGCCACTATAGCAGGGTGGTGGGAGGGTGGCCGACTGTAGAAGGATGGCGAGAATGCTAGGGTGATTTTGTTGTCAATCAATAGAAAATTGAATAACAAAAACCACACTCGAGAAAATATGTACAAATTTATTTCAGCCAAAACGTTTTTCGATCGAAAAAAATTTCAGCCAAAAAACCAAATCTCATCACCCTTAAATTGCTTTGGTCGGCAAGTCCCATGCATGCACTTCGTGGCCACCCTTACCTTTAAATTTCGGTCGAAAAATACCTTTTTGGCCGAAAAATTGAACAATATTTTTGGCCAAAAAAATGCACAAGTTCAACTAAAAAGATAAAATATTTCATCCAAAAAACCTCCAACTATATCTTCCCCCCTCCTATTTTCATCGAATAGACACCTAGCTTCATGAATTCACCTGGGAATAAGTGGATTTTATCAAAATTTTGATCATAAGAGTACCTACAACATAGACTTAAATATTAGATAAATCTCATCCTTGAAGTGAGCATACCCATGCTTATGTTTAAACAAGCTTGGTCTCCAAATCAAGTACACTCTAGATCCATGAATTATATAAAATGAAAAACCATGACCATGAAAATGATACAAAATGGATCCATGTCAAAAATATATCACCATCACAAGCAATACAAAGTAGATCTACATCTCAGTGCATGTTAGGAGAACAACTGGAACTTAAGAAATTACAAAACTAGGTTTCCACAAAGTACAAATTTTATAAACTCTATGGTACGGTCTTGCACAAATCAAGTAGCAACATAATCATGTAATGTTACTCTGGACCAATGTATTCAATGCAAACCCATTGATTTGTACAAGTTTTCACCATGCGAATAGATAATTTTAAATAATAAATTTCACATTCAATTGGTAGAATAGCTTCTCACCATGTACAACTTGAAAAGGAACAAACCCTATAGCAGTCTTGTTGGAAGTCATATATACCTAAAGAGACAGAAATAACATAACGTGTCAGTTAGTTTTACTTTTTCTAATTGTTGAATAATGGCTTTTAATGAATTATTGACATCATTTACTTGTCCATTTACTTGTGGATATTATGATGATAATTATTCATGTTGTGGATTTTATGACAATAACTATTATGACGATAACTATTATGTATCTTCTATAATGGTATTGTTCATTCCAAATCCACAATTAACCTTTTTGCATAGATTGTCACTAAAAATGACGAGAACTATTCATGTTGTAGCAATAACTTGAATGCTAATTCATCATCATCTTGTTTTGAAAATGATTTTCATTTTCAGTGACAATCTATGCAGAAAGGTAATTGTGGATTTGAAATCAACACTACAAGTATAGAAGAGTCACACTAGAATTACTAGGCACCCCTTGCTCTTGTATTTTCTTAAAGATGTTCTCTTCATATGGTGGAGTATAGTTAGCAAAGAAAATCTAGTAGTTTTCTTCCTAGATATGGAAACTATCCATATATCAATCATCACAACCATCCTCTAAATCATACATGGCATGTATGTCTCTCATGTATTCTCCCTTAAAGATCAAATACATCTTGAAAATGCTACAATCCTCCTTAAATTCTTAGAATACCTCTTTCATATTTTTGTAACACTAGTCAAATATGGAACCATGCCATTTGATCTTCTCAATGATAATCCCTCATCAATGTCATTCTTTGGTTCCATTAGGTCTTTCAAGGTACACATTTTAAATGGCCCTAACATCCTTATTATTAATCAAAATTTCTATTATGGGCATAGGCTAGGAATTACATGTCCACCATGCTTCTAATGGTGTTGGTCCTACTATATTCAATTTCATAAACAAAGAGGTATCTACACAGCAAAAATTTCCCATGGGCATTTTGAGACCCCAACTTGTAATCCTAGGTATAATTCCATGATAGTTTTCAGAATTTACATCATGACCCTTATTCTAAAATGACACAATCACTTTGCTTCTATTAGAAATATCCTAGTTGGAATCTAGGTGTTCTCTCAAAAGATATATACTGTACAATACTCACAACCATTGTTGAAAAGCACTAAAAGAGTTTATTTTAAATCAATAATATATTCAACTCTCATACTCCTATTTTAGCATTTTTTTAAGTCACCCATTTTTGTGTGGGAAATACATATATCCGATTTGTTTCCTTATATTTTGCATAAAAATATTGAGAAATATATGAAAATTATTTGACTCTATTTTTCCTGATTGAAAATATACAAATAGAGAAAAAAATACTCCATTGCGGCAAAAGAAAGAGCATTGATACTATTTGTTATGATCCTTAACCTTTAAAATTGCATAAAAAATAATGTATCCAATAATAATATAGAAAACCACCTATACTTCATATATCAAAATACCCTTTAGGTAGGGAACATTATACAATGATCCTTTTAAGGAAGGACAAACTACTATGAAAATGCCTCTTTGAGGGGGAAACCTCCTAATGAGCTAAGCTCCAATATTATTTACTCTAATACACTATCCACAAGATGATTCCATCCTTACTTATACATATCTACAAATCCCTAATCATAACCAGATGTTTACTACTTAGTAGACCTTCATTAATGAATCTACATTTCAATTATTTAGTGCTAACTGCCTAAGGGACCTTACTTAATAAAATTCGTAATGGACCTTATTTAATAAACATAGTGGAACTCATTAAATGTTGAATTAAATAATGGATCTAGAATTCTAAAATAACCAAAAAAACTCAATTATAATGATGTCCTTGGAATAAAAAATTCCTAATTTTACTGAAATATGTGTTCTATAGGGGATCCCAGTAGGGAATTCCTTCACATTATCGAAATAGTTGTATTATGTCTATCTAAAATGGATAAGTGCATATTCTTCTTTTATCTTGGTTAATATCACTTATAATTCATTTTTGAGGTCAATAGGAAATAATAATAATTATAAGTTTGTCAAAGTTTAAATATTATGCTTTATAATATGCATGACAAAATCATTTCAATTTTCATGTACCATTTTTTTAAACTTTTTGAACAAAACATCTCTTATTTTTTGGCTGGAGACAAGGATTTAGTACCCCCAAAATCCCCTTATCCAACTATATGAATCTATTCATTTTTACCAAGGTCGGGATTCAATATTTTGAGATAATGAAATATCACTTCTTGAACGTGTCACACTCTGATTCTCAGTTTTAGATGCCAAAGGCACTCTCAACTTCAAAAGACAACATGGAAAACTCTCATTCATTCATTGCTTGAACACATCTCATCCAAATTAATTTGAAGGACAAGGTGGTGGTATTTTATCCACTTAAGTGTGCACAAGTAATGAGATAATTTAATACAATTTCATTGTGTACTACAACACATTAAATCATTGCCTCAAGGTGGCACCATGGCTCTAGTAAAATCCCTCATGGGTATTGTACCTTTACCATTGTTGAAAATCTCAACTTTATTCAGTAATTTATCCAACCCCTCTGGGATATTTTCATGCAACACTATAAATATATATTAATACTTTAGTTATTAAGTATGGCGAAAGCTTGAAAAAATACAAGTGCAAATTAAAAAAAAAAATTGTCATCCCTTCACCTTTAGTTATAAAATAACAATGTTTGTCTTTATCGAATTGTATTTGTACATACTCTACAAGGAAACAACCTTCTTTTGGAAGTTATTTGTGGAATTTATTTTTTTAAACAATTGGAAAAATTTATCAAAAAAACTTTAGTAAAAATTCTACAATTGGTAGTGGAGGTTTTAACAGATTTCCGCTATAACTAAAAATTATTAACAACAAGAGGTTTTGGAAGATGTTTTATTATTAGTGCACTTATATCAATATGATGCATCAATATGTAAATTCTATCTAATATGCACCAGTGTAGTACATACCACAACAAAACCCTTTGATTAGCATCCTTTTTAGCTTTCTTTCTTTTGTACATTTATTTTTTAGTCATTTATTTGTAGCTTTTTTTATGAAAAGTCGATGTTTTTTCATAGATCAACACTAATAATATCAATTTAAGTGTTGAAAACAGACTCCTTTTTAGTGTTGGGCTTATCTTCCTTTTTGCAGCCTAGTTTATGATCTTCCATTTTAGCACTGAATTTAGCTTCATTTTTAACACCGAGTTTCATGTATAACTAAATAAAAGTGGGAAGTTTTTTTATAAATATTTTAAGAAAGATATTCAAGGGATGTAAATAAATCACTTGTCTCAATAATCATGATTGTGATGGAAATTATATTGTTTTAATTGCAATCTCTTATTTTCTCTGAGAAAGTACCCCCATAATGTACTCTTTCTCATTTCCTCTCATTCTTTCTACTCTTCTCATACATTTCCCTATCTCCCTTAGGATTTCATCCTCATGGAGGATTGGGATATAAATTCATAGAGTGCTCTAAATTATTTAGATAGAAACAGGAATATAAAAATATCAAATGGAAGAAAACAAACAAAACTTATTGTAGAGAGCATTATAATACAGTAAAAACCAAATTGTATTAATGAATAAAATGGAAAAACACAATAAACTGTAATGTAGTATGAATTATCTAGAATGGTTGCAACTTATCTATGAAGTCAGATGTGTCATCATTTTAATACCTATATATTGTAACATAACATTCTATTTTCATATTACTATTGTGTTTAGTGGACCACAAGGACCTTAATTGTACTTGTATGGTTAGATAGAATTATAATCGTACTCTTTTCTCCTACATATATAGTATACCAAGGAGACCTAGCTTTAGGATCATTTCATCTTGTCTTGTTTATTTGGTACATTTCGTAAGGAGGTTTCCCCCTCAAATAGGATTCTTATTCATCTCTTTTATTCATTATCAAGTGGTTGCATTACTATCTCTTTCTTATTTTATGCTCTTTTGGGGAATTTGGTGCTTAGCATTTGGTATCAAAGCTTTGGCGCTTCCAAAGAAAGTCATCTTCTCATTTTAGTTATATTTTTTTAGGGATGTTTCAAAGAGAAAAAACATTGAGATTCCTTAGAGGAAATAGTGAAATATTTGTGGTAGTAATTTTAGATCCTCAGTCATTAAAAATTTGGAGTTATACCTTGTAGAAGTTAGGTTTTTTACTAGTCCAAACATGAGACTCAAACAAGTGTTCTGGGTAAAAATGTTATATATAGAGAGCTTGAAAAATCCAAATTAAGTCATATATGTTGCATTATAAGTTATAATAACCATAGTGTTTTTGGTAAAAATTTCAAAATCAAACCTGGAAAATTGTACATGTGGCATACCATACACTTATGCTCTTGTGAAAGGCACAAAAACAAGTTTTGGGAAAATCATAGTAAATCTCTCTTGGAACATAAAAATTGGTTGAAATCTATGGCACTATAGAAAATACAAATCAAGCTACTATAAGACGTAATTTCATACTTAGAGGGGTTGAAATTGCAGAGTTACCTCAGTTTGAAGATTGACCACCAAGATAACCTAAAAACCGGGTTTTTCAAGGCATGTTAACTTGAAACTTGCATAAATTCTGGTTGCAATATCTTTTTTTGTTGATTTAAAATGTGTCATAAAGAGGAATTAGAGAATAACATTAGTATATATTAGTGGGAGGTGGAGAAAAAAATTATACACCCCTCAAACCTCATGAAGGCTCAACTGTTACCAAAGAAGAGCGTGATGAAGAGAACTTTGTGATGTCCAAGCTTAGAGATAGAGTAAAATGAATGGAATATACAATTATAAGAAAATGGGACATAATGGATATGGTAAATAAGGATGAATTGAAAGCATTCAAAGGAGATATGAAATTTGAATTCGAAGCATTCAAAGAGGATATGGAAGTTGACTTCCAAGCACTCAAAGAAGATATGAAAGACAAAAAAAGAACTTTGAAAATATAAGAGAATAAATTGTGAAGTATATAATTGGCCTTCTTAACAAAAAGTGAACACCTTCGGAAGATGATAAGGAGAACAAGAGGGATTTGTGCCAGAAAAATATTGAGAAATTTGAGAAACAGTTGGAGGATAAGAGGTTCAAGTGAACCCAAAAATTAATAATCCACATCAACATGTGCTCAATTCAATACCAATGAACTACTTCATTCCAAATATTGATATGGCAAAGTTTGACAAAAATGATCCAATAACATGGATGTTCCAGATGGAGCAATTCCTTGGTCTTTGTTAAGTGTTGACTTTACAAAAGGTGACTATTGCATCATTGTATCTAGAGCCTGATCAAGTTTTGTGCTAAAAATGGATTTGTCAATAGAAAAAGGACTCCATTGTTTCTTGGTCTATATTTACGAATGAATTGATAGCACATTCAGGGGTATTAAGAAAACACATTTTTTATCCAACTGATAAATCTTATGGAAAGAGGTATAGTTACATACCTCATTAAGTAGTTTTAAAAGTGTATTCTTAGAGTGGAAAACATTTCATAGGATAACTTGTTGGATTTCCTTATGGAAACTTTAAAGGAGAGCAATCAACAAGAGCTACGTATTATTGGAGAATGATTTTATTTTGGAAAGGAAAGTTGAAAGAAAAAATATGGCTATTATAAGGGTTGTTACTAACACCTATATAGAGGGAAATGTTCCCACTCCTAGCCCCACTCATCTTATAAGGTTGAAACCTCAAACTTTGGAGGAAAGAAGAGAAAAATGAGTATGTTTCAATTGTGACAACAAGTATATTAAGGGGCATAAGTGTAGCAAGAAGAAATTATTCTACATAGATTGTGAAGAAGAGGATGATCCATAACTGCAACAATATCAAGAGGTAGATGAATAATATATTGCTCCAACCATATATTTCCATGCCTTCGTTGGCATTAACACTCTTCAAACTCTCATCATAGAAGGATATATAAAAAAAAATGTAACAATGTTGACTGAAGTAGATAGTACCCATAACTTCATCAATTGCAAATTAGCCAAACTTCTTAATTGCTTTACATATCCAACACCGGAATTTCTCGTAATGATTGCAAATGGAGGTACCATAAATTGTTTAGGTAAATTCCATAGTATTAATCTTACTATAGGGTAATATTTATTGGATAGTCAAATCATTGCAATCAGGATGGGTGGTGTTGATTTTGCATTAGAGGTCTAATGGCTATAATCACTAGGAAAAATGGATTTAATTTTGAGGAAATGTTCATGATTTTCTCTTCAAAAGGAAAAGAAGGTGAATTTAGAGGTATTCTAGGGAAACCCTTTAAAATGATAAGCTCTAACAACATGAAAAAATTGCTAAAATATGGATACTATGGATTAATTGCACAAATTTTCTCTCTATATGTTCAAGCATTTATACTCTATATTACAGTGGATATCTAGCAATTTATTGCCAAACATTACAAGGTATTTGGAGAAATGTTTAAAGGTATTCTACCCACTAGAGATCATTATCATGATATTCACTTGCAACCATGAAGTGTACTACCAAACATGAGACCCCATAGGTACCCATATGCACAAAAGAGTGAAATTGAAAATATGGTTCAAAACATGTTAGGCGCATGCATCATTCAACCTAGCCAAAGTTCTTCCTCTAAACTAGTCATGGTTCATAAAAAGGAAGGTCCATGACTTATGTGTCTAGACTATATAGAGCTCAATAAGATGACCATTAAAGATAAGTTTTATATTCACATCATTGATGAATTATTAGATGAATTAGAGGGATAAATTTTCTATATCAAGTTGGATATTCATTCTAGATATCATCAAATCATAATAAGTAAAGAAGATATTACAAAAACAACCTTTAGAACAAATCAAGGTCATTATGAATTTTTGGTGATGTCATTTGGCCTTACCAACAAACCTTCAACATTTCAAAGATTGATGAATTCTATTTTTAAACCCTTCCTAAGAAAATTTATGTTAGTATTTTTTGATGATATACTAATCTATAGCAAATATTAGGAATAACATATAGTAAAACATGTTGACAAGGTCTTAAAACTATTGGAGGAGCACTAGTTGCATGTCGAGCCTTCTAAGTGTGCCTTTGGGGTTTAGAAAGTGGAATATTTGGGTCATATTGTATCTCATGAAGGTGTTAAAGTGGAAAAGGTAACACAATTAATACTTTCATGTAATGGTCAATTCCAAAAGCCTTGAAGAATCTTACAAGTTTCTTAGGATTGACAAGCTACTACCACAATTTCATCAATAATTATGGTCAAATAGTAGCACCACTAATGAGGTTATTCAAAAAAGAGGTACATTCTCCTTGACACGAGAAGAAATTGAAATTTTTGAAAAAGTTGAAGTGGCCATGTGTACAAATCCCCTATTAGCCACAGATGTCTTCATAAATTTTTTTATAGTGGAATCCGATGCATAAGGGAATGGAATTGGTGTGGTTTTAATCCAAGAAAGAAATCCAGTTCCTTTTAAAGTAGACAAACTAAAGGAAAAAATTACTAAAATTAATTTATCAAAAGGAAATATTAGCTATATTGCATGAAATAAGTAAATGGCACCCTTACCTAATAGGAAGACACTTCAAGGTAAGAATAGACCATGAGAGTCTTAAAATAATTCTTGGAACAAAGATTATCTTCATAACATAAAAAAAATGGGTTACAAAGATGCTCGGTTAGGACTTTGTTATGAATTTGAAATTATCTACAAAAAATGGGAAACAAAATGTGGTGTTGGATGCGCTTTCTAGAAAAGAATTTGACATTAAGCAATTATTGAGTACCTCATCAAGTGGAATAACTTTCCAATGGAAGGGGAAACATGGAAAGATGAGTTATTCAGGAATTGAATCACTCTCTCTTTCTTAAGGTGTTGAATCTTTGTTGGATGCCTTGATCTATTCAAACAATTTGGCTTCTTGATTAACCTCAGCTTGAGCATGATTATTTTTCCTATATGTTTATACAATGGGAAAAATATATCAATTAGTATTGATGGATAGAACCCCATGAAAAATTAAAAAGGGTTGTGGTTAATAGAGCTATGAAGGGATCTATTATAGTTATGTTGAACATAGGTAAGGATCTCATCACATTTGCATGAATATTGGAGTTGCTCATTCTTAGGATATGCACAATCGTATTGTTGACTATGTATATTTGTTTATAACTTTGGGGGTGGAAGGTAGTAAATTTTTTCAACTTGGTTTCCATCATCTACCACATGCTAGACTAAAAAGTAATAGAGAACCTAATGTTTTGATCTCAAATAAGGGTTCGTAGTAGGCCAAAATGAACCTAAACATGCTCGAAGAATGGCTTCTAGCACTAGCCTTTGATGTAAAACTCTTCATGTAAGGTGTTAAAATGGACATCTTAAGAAATTGATTGAAAACCACAAATGCATGCTCGTTTCCATTCTCGATTGAAAGATGAACAAACATGTAGTCCATGGAGATAAACTCCTAGGGTCTATCTAGGTTAGATAGAGAAGTGTACAACAACTTCTTCTCGATGGTAGTTTTGGAAATGGAACAAGCAATGCATGATAGAATGTAACCGTCAACATCGTATTAGATATTTGATTACTAGAAATACTTTTTAAAAAATTTCAAATTTCCCTAAAACTTGACCATAGCGTGCCTTAAAAATCATCACACTCGCTTGAAGGAACACAAAGGTGGTTCACATTATATAAAATTTCAGCCTTGAAACTTGGAGATTGGTTTTCCTATGCACAGTGTCTAATAGGTAAACAACGAAGTCAATGTGATTGTCATACAATTTAAACCACATGGAGGTCTCATGTCTACAAGAGTTGAACATGGTAGTGAGCACTACAATTGAAGGTCAGTTGAGGTAGTCTACAATGTGATATGTGCATCCCTTTTTCTACTTGAAGTTAAGGTGAAAGTATTATAAGTACGTGGAACACGCATAATAGCAATCATTTTCTATGTTTTCTCATGTCTACATGAACTATAGGGGATTTTTTTCAATGTTGATGATTATATCCTTCCCTAATACGCAATGTTTCCATTTTCCATACGCCTCCAAAATGGATTTCGTCTTCTTGTTATAGGTTGGGTATTTTTGAAGCAAATTAAAATGTATCTCACTATGATAGTCCAATTTATGTCCATATTGAACAAGGAATGCACTTATAACATAATCAAAATCATTTATCTCAATATCAAAGACTTTTTACAAGTCCGATAATGTCTCGGTGTTAAACAAAGGTGGCATTCTAAATCTTCAAACATAGGCTTACCCCATTAGTATCAATTATTGTTTAGAGCTATACCAAATATATAGAGAGACACAATCAAATACTTTTTATATAGACTTGCTTATTAATTACCATACTTCTATCAAATTTTAATATACTCAATATCAAACTTCAACATTCATTGATTAAATTATTTAGACATATGACCATGATCATAGTCATTAGTCATCGGATTAGACAAACAATCCACACATATAAAATGAGGTTATTATAGAAATTACCACAAAAATCACATCTAGAGAAAAACAAAATTGACCTTAAAGAAATTTCAAAAATACAATAACATGGTGACATATTTTGCAATTAATGTCAAACAATTTATGGATATGTTGTAGTGAGCACTCAACAAGTGATCAATTTTTTAACTATTTCTAACTAATATCAAGCAATAAAGATATCCTTCACTTCATTAAATTTCTTCTTTTATGGCCATTCAAAATAACATGAAGGAATAATATAGATCTTATAGATTGTTGAATCCATTTCTACCCTACAACAACAATTTTATCAATTCAAAATTACAATTTTAACCAAAACAAATACATGATCGGATTTTCAAATTCTTAAAACATTTAACCGTCTTTAAAAAACTACATCATCATTTCCATAAAAAATAGAATGGGAGAAAAAAACATGGAATCATGTTTAATATTCATACCTTATATAATTCCAAACATTCATAAGTTCAATATAATTCTATTTGACGTGGGAGGATTGTCATGTTAAGTATCAAAGCATCTCTGGCTTGAGGAAAATGGTTTGTTATGTTAACTATCAAAGCATTAAGAAATAAAAAATGGATATAGATAAATATAAGATTGAATCACTTTAACCTTAGGAAAATGGGACAAACTTCCAAGAATGCTAAATATTAAAATTTAGAAAAATGAGTAATTGTATTGATAATCAAGACAAAACAAGTAAGCTCTTCCTAAAAAAAACATAACATTTATACAACATAGATCCTCCTTTTTAAAGAAAAAAAATATAATTTATATAGTCTTCAAACATAATAATCTTAAAATTACCTATAAATGAAAGACAAATAATCTTCTCATTCTATAATTCTAAAATAAAGACATGATAATTTTATACAATCACAAACCTTACCCTATTTTATAAAGAAAATAATAATATTATTATTAATATAATCTTCAAATATGATAATCCCAAATATCAAGACAAGTTCCTCATTATATAGCTTGAAAAGAAAGGCATAACATATTTGTGCAGCACAAATTTTAAAATAATAATAATAATAATATGATTCATATGATATTCAAACATAATAATCCTAAAACTATTTATAAATTCGTTAGATACTTTCTTTTAAAAAGAAAAAGGAAAATAAGATAATTTATATGGTATTCAAACATAATAATTTTAAAACTATCTATAATTTCATTTTATAAAAATATAATAATCTTAAAATTATCTATAATTTCATTACATAAATGGAAAATATGAGTAAGAAAGTTTGATTGTTAACTTGAAAAAACCTTACAACTTCTCATTGACTAATCCTAATTCTCGAAACATACATGGAAGGAGAACCTTATTTTACATAAAAATATAATAATCTTAAAACTATCTATAGTTTCATTACATAAATGGAAAATATGAGTAAGAAAGTTTGATTGTTAACTTGAAAGAACCTTACAACTTCTCACTACCTAATCCTAATTCTCGAAACATACATGGAAGGAGAACCCTATTTTGGATAAACATATGTTTAAAACTTTATTATCGATAATATGAATATATGTAAAAGGATACAGAGATTTTGAATAAAAACATAATTATCCAACTTTACCAAAAAAGAATAAAATCAAATAAGTAGATGAACATACAATAGACTAAAAATAGGACTCATCCTTCTAATCACAGTGTTCATGTGTCCAAATGTTATGGAACATCTCCAATCCCATCACATGCACAACTCAATTATATGAGAGTCCTAACGCTAGTAAAAAACAATAATGATTAAAATTTATTAAAATTAAGAAATGGCATAGAATAAAGAAATGGCACCCTTACGTAATGCGAAGACATTTTGAGGTAAGAATAGATTATGACAATCTCAAAGTATTTCTAGGAACAAAGATTATCTTCATACTATAAATAACAATGGATTACAAAAATGCTAGGTTATGACTTTGTTATGACTTTGAAATTGTCTATAAAAAAGGGAAACAAAATGTGGTGGCAGATGCATTTTCTAGAAAAGAAGATGACATTGAGCAATTACTCAGTACCTCATCAAGTGGAAAAATATTCCAATACAAGGGGCAACATGGCAAGATGAGTTATTCACGCATTGAATCACTCTCTCTTTCTTAAGGCATTGAATTTTTGTTGGATGTCTTGATCTATTCAACAAATTTGGCTACCTTATTAACCTTAGTTTGAGCATGAGGATTTTTCCTATGTTTATACAGTGAGTAACAGTATGTCAATTGGGATTGATAGCTAGAACCCCAAGAACACTTAAAAAGGGTTGTGGTTAATAGAGCCATGAAGGGATCTATTATAGTTATGTTGAACATAGGTAAGGCTCTCATCCCATGTGCATGAACATTTGGAGTTGTTATTCATTCTTAGGATATGCACAATCATCTTGTTTACTACGTCTATTTGTTCATAAATTTGGGGGGTGGAAGGTAGTCAATTTTGTCAACTTGGTGTCCATCATCAACTACATGTTAGACTAAAAGGTACTAGAGAACCTACTATTTCAATCTAAAATAATGGTTCCTAGGAGATTGAAATGAACCCGGACATGCTTGAAGGACTTAGCACTTGCCTCTCATGTAGCACTGTTCATGCAAGGTGTTAAAATGGCCATCTTAAAAAACTGATTGAAAACCACAAATACATGCTCATTTCCATTCCTAATTCAAGAATGATCAAACATGTAGTCCATGGAGATAAAATCCTAGGGTCTAGATGTATTGTAGATAGATAAGTGTACAACAACTTCTTCTCAATTGTAGGTTTGGTAATGGAACAAGCAATGCATGATAAAACATAACCATCGACATCCTATTAGATATTTGTTTAGAAGTACTTTTCAAAAAAATTCAAATTTTCCTTGAAGTTCAACCATAATGTGCTTTAGAAATCATCTTCTCAGACTCGCGTGAAGGAACACAAAAATTGTTCACATTGCATAAATTTCATCCTAGAGATGAAAGTTTGAGATTGGTTTTCCTATGCACAATGGATAATAGGTAAACAACAAAGCCAATGTGATTGTCATACAATTGCAACCACCTAGAGGTCTCATGTGTGCAAGAGTTGAGCTTGGTAGTCTACAATGCAATAAGTATTGTACATGTATGTATACCACTTATAATAGCACTCATTTTGTATATTTTCTCATGTGTATGTTAACTATATGGAATTGTTTTCAATATTGATGATTATATCCTTCCCTAGTATGTAACGTTTTCATTTGTGATAGGCCTCCAAAATGGATTCAGTGTTCTTGTCGGAGGTTGGTTACTTTCGAACTAAATAAAAAGTATCTTATTATGATAGTCTAATTTGTCTATATTGAGTTAGAAATGCACTTATAACATAATCAAATTCATTGCATTGAGAGGCTTATTCTACAACCCAGTAGGGGGATGTGTAACTCTTTCAGTGTTTATCTTGGAGCTAACACACATGTCCATTTTAAAAAATTATAAAACAACATAAAAAATAAAATATTATAAAATATGGGTGTAACTCTTTCTTTGCTCATCCTAGAGCTGACAGAGCTGACATAACAACATATATATAACTATTTTTTAGAGTGCAAATGTTGAGGAAGGGTTTGCACCAAAGAAATTTGATCCCTCTCCACTTTTGGTAGATCCTATGGTAACTTTCTAAAACTTTAGAATGAGATTTTTTTTATGAAAAACAAAATTGTTGTGAGTAGATTAACCTTAATCACTGAGCTGACCATCCTAGGGAGTGGATTAATCCTCCATATGCCGAGGAGAAAAAGGACTTGTCCCTCCAAGAAATATTCGGTCTAATTAGTTGGTTGGTGAGGTGTTGATTAGTAACAAGAATTTGGTGAGGTGTTAACAAGAATAAGAGTATGATCAGTCACATTGGGTGGGACTAAGACGCTGACCACATTCCTTGGGAAGGTAGCATTGGGAAATTTTCCACAATGGGCAAATTTAGAATAATGTTTATCTCGGATATTCGTTTGGTAGAGCATGCTCATGATAGCTGGATGAAAATATAATTATTCTGGAATCATATATTTGAGATTCATAATCTAGTAAAACAAATAATTTCAATTTCTTTACATTTTCATATAAACAAGTTGATTTAAAGACCGCTAGAGTTTGGTTATAATGAGTGTTTAGTCTAATCTGACATCAATTTTTGTTTTCTAAAATTAATATAATCACACTATAACCCAACTCAAAAATACCTATCACATTGTGTTATAGTGTTTCCAATCAACTTTTATACTCTTTCACATTCTGAAGATAATTATTATACAATAATTGTGAAACCCTAATAATCTGATGCATAAGTAGTATACAATAACAATCTGGAGTCATATATTGAAATTCAAAATCCAATTAAATAGATAATTTCAATTTCTTTACATTTTTATAAACAAGTTCTAGAATCATATATTTGAGATTCAAAATTTAGTACAATAGATAATTTCAATTTCTTTACATTTTTATAAACAAGTTCAAAATTTAATAAAATATATAATTTCAATTTCTTTACATTTTCATAAACAAGTTGATTTAAAGACCACTAAAATTTGGTTATAATGAGTATTCAGTATTACTAGTCTGACATCAATTTTTGTTTTCTAAAATTAATATAATCACATTATAACCAAACTGAAAAACAGATTAAAATTAAAAATTCACTAAATATCATATTAATCTATTTGAAGTTGAAGCACTACCAGTCGTAGAAGCACCAGTTTAAGCGACATAGTAAGCACCACTATTAGATCCGTAGCTAAGGCATCAAAAACATAAGCATCAGCACTAGCAGTATACCTAGGAGCATCTCTAGCAAAAAAAACAAAAACAAGAAAATAATAAACTAAATAAATTAATTTCATTTTCTTTATTTGTTTCTAACCATGGCAGTCATCATTTTCAACAACACTTTACAAACCAATTAAGTTCAAAACCCAATGCAGTCATCATTTTCAACAACACTTTACAAACCAGTTAAGTTCAAAACCACTAAGGTTTAGGTGGAATTGATGTAGAATATTATTTCACTAATATCAATTTTCATCTCCATTCTTAAAATTTACTAAAACTAATATCAATCAAACTGAACACTAATCCAATTAAAAATAAATGAAAATTAAAAATTCGCTAAATAATATAAAATTCAATCTGAAAAATTATTTGCTAAGTTACCAATAAAAGCCTTTTTTTCATTAAGCAGTCATTTTACTTTGATAACAGAATACAGTGTCAAATAAAAACCTTTACCCTTTAGCAGTCTTGGCATTTTAAAAACATAATATAATCTAAAGCAGTCATTTTATTTTGATAACAGAATATAGTGTTTAATTATATAATCTGCTGCTGATTTACAACTGCCGGAGAATCTTGTGAATGACTGGGATAATTATGTGCTATCTCTCTAACATGGCGGGTATCAGACTTAGCGATGAGGATGATGTGGTGCTATGGAATGGAAACGAATCTACAGGTACGGTTACCGCCAGCACTGCTTATAATTATATTATAAAAAGGCGTTGTATCTTCCCAAAACAGTGGTGGTATAAGAGAATTTGGCAATGGCATATGCCTTTAAAACTCAAGTGCTTCTGCTGGTATGTGTTGATGGATAAACTCAAAACCTGTGACAACCTTGCTATTCTAGGATGGGTTGGCCCTAATGTGTGTATGTTATGCAAAAGGAATGCTGAATCGTCATACCACTGTTTTATGGAGTGTTCTTTCTCTAATAAGCTGTGGGATATGATATATTACTCATAAGTGGGTTGGTTGTAGTATCGAGGCTGGCATCAAAACATGGACAATGAAGTGCAGAGAACACCCTACTCTACGAGTCTTCGCCTGTTGGGCCATTTGGTGTGGCCAAAACAAAGCTATATTAGAGAAACATTCCCCTTCGCTGGAGCATATTTTCAATGTCTTTCTATCTCAGTACTCCTCATATCCATGCTTGGATATTATTCATGCTAAGAGGAATATTGGTTCTTTCCAGCCTTCTTTTAATGACTCGGTTTTATTTTTTGATGGAGCTGCAAATTATGGAAACTGTGGTGCAGGGGGAATTATATTCCTTAGCTTGGTTCATTTCTACAGCTTCGGATTGAAATGTGGGAGAGGGTCAAACATGAAGGCTGAGTTACTGGCACTGTGGTGTGTCATCCCTGTGGCTAATATCTTCGGGCTGGCATGTGTAAAATTTTTTGGTGATTCACTAGTCACCATCAAATGGGCAAGGGGGGAATATGACCTGAAGGTTATAGAGCTGGAATATTGGTGCAGCAGAATTAGGGGAGAACTGAATTGCTTCAGCAAATATTCTATGGAACATATCTACCGGGAATACAACTCTCAGGCAGACCAGCTGTCAAAGCTTGCATTAGAGGGGGAGGAAGGAATTCTACAGTGGGAGGAATATTGCGAAGACTGTTTGATCAACTCCGGCAATATGTTTTTTCTGTAACACAGTGACTATTTGTGTGATAATAGTCATGATCCAATTTTGTATGTTCTGTATTTACGGGGTTTATAGATGTATATCAGTTTGATATGGGTTCATGAACACATAGAAGCCATGCTTCTTGTATATCGGATGTCATCATATACTTATTTGATTCAGTAATATGAATATCAATAATATGCTTTTTCGCGGAAAAAAAAGAATATAGTGTTTAATAAAAACCCTTGCCATTTAACAGTCTTGGCATTTAAAAAACACAAACCCTTGCCATTTAACCGTCCTGGCATTTTAAAAACACAATATAGTCTAGTTTATTTTTATCCATTTTGATCATGCAACAATCTGAAAAGTATTCTTAAAAATAAAAGATAAATTCGTTTATCTTTTCTGGTACCTTCCCTTCTTCATGAGATCTCTTCATATTCGTCCAGTTCTTCAGAAACAAATCGCTCCGTTCACCTTCAAGTTCATTTGGAAATGTAAACTTAAAGTTTTTAAGCTGCGGGGATTTTTGGAGCAAGCAACTCAAAAAACGAATTTCTATCTCATTACATTTGTTGATTTGTATCTCTAGCGACTGAAGATTAGTAACTAGAGAACTTAGATATGATGGCGTTGGATTTAGATGTAACCCCTCCTACAATGCAAAGGGCAATGATCAGAAACTAAAATCATTTAAACCTGCATGCTTTGTTGCATATTCAGGCCAAATTCAAATTCAAGGATCATATGTATCTATATTGATAATGATCAATAAAAAATAATTAAGTACCAACAATATAGAGAAGAATTATTTCTTACCTTGTTTCTTTCTTACCAAAACAAGGTGTTCCTTCAGCGCCAAACGCTCCAGATTAGGAAGCCTCCCAAGTAGGTTGAGAACAGGAACAACCATTCTTTGCAGTCCACTGAAAGGAAGAAAACGGATTTCAAGCACCTTCAACGATTTCAAGCTTCCCAGGATCTCATGAAATTTGTTTGCCGGACAATTGTATTCTCCTTGACCGGTACTTGAATCCAAGTACAAGACATTCACATTATCTCCCAGATGCATTTCCAACTGTTTGATAGCCGGGGATAGCTCGCCAAACAACACTGCATTCACTCTTAAGTCGTTCACTGGTCTAACGTTCTTGAAATTTTTAAGTCTGGGACAATTCACAGTAAAAACTTGCATGCCATGAACATACACTGTTAAATCTCTAAGGTAGGGAGTAGAAATGACAGGCCTCCGCAAACCATCACATTTCACAAAGTTAAGTCTCCGAAGACGAGGGCAGTGTGAAATAAAGGCGGCTAAAGAGTCATCTGTCAGTTCTATAGACATGAAGGAGCAGTACCAGAGATCTTTAAATCCGACGAATTGGGTTGGAAGACGTGTGAGAATATAAGTGTAGAGTACTAGAAAAGTGAGACGAGTACAGGAGAAAAGAGCCTCTGGGGATCGGGTTTGGGAGGCCAAAGATGGGGCGGTGTGAGAAGATAGGGAGAGAGGCGCAGGCTAGGTATTTCTCTGTAAAGAAATCTCCAGCGCTTACAGAGGACAGAGCATTGGATTACCTCTATGAACGACAGTTTGGAAAGAATGATGTATAGTAGACTGTCAGGTAGGGTAGACTGTCTGTCCGAAGCTCTGCCCATTACTGTGATAGTTATGCATCTCCATTGTAGGTCCAAAAAAGGGATCTCAACTGTAGGGCAAAATAACAGCTTAAGCACTAACAAAGAGAGGTTCAAATGAGAAGAAACCTTGGCACTCACAGAGGTTCAAAAGTATATATACACGCAAAGTGGAAGTGGAAGTGGGATATTAGGTTGGAGATGTATGCAAGTGAAGTGTTCTGATACAGTCAACTTATTAAATAAATACGGTTGTTAAAAGATATATTTAAGTATATATAAAAAGGAAGTTGGTTAAATAGGGTTTAGATGTAGGTTGAAGTGGATATCAAAAGATCTATCTTAAATCTTCCATCTATCAAGCATTAAGAGGGATAAAATTTATTCAGGTATAGATATTTTTACTATTTAACTTCATGTCATTATTAGCTTCATTAAAAATTTATTAACTTTAAATCCAAGTTTAAGATAGATCTATGTTGGTTTTATATATATAGTAAGCTAGTACCCACATTGAATCACCTATCACAAGGAATGTCTTAAGGATACACTCATTCACACTCTATTCTACACCCGGTGGACTTATTTTATATATATATATATATATATATATATATATAATGTGATTATTTTTTAATTTAATATTGTTTAATGCATAACATTAGGATCAACACTTTCTCCCTATATTGGGCTCTAGAGCATCTAGCTTCTCTCTCTACAAAGAGGGCATGGAAGTCAATCAGATATTGTTCTGTGGTGTATTAAGGATTGAACCTTTCAAAGGTAATGGGTGTTAGAGAGGGTTTGGATGTGGTTGGAAGTAGGATGTTAAAAGAGGACATGGAGGTCAATGAGATATTGATATGCGGTGTATTAAAGCTTGAACCTTTCAATGGTAATGGCATGGAGGTAGGTGCGGTGTTGTTATTCCATGTATTAAGGATTGAACCTTTCAAAAGTAACTTTTTAATTTGAACTTGTTGTGTTAGTACTTCGATTGGTTTACCTTATGGTTTTTTGGAATTCAATCTATAACAGTAAATTTGGGTTTTTTCTATAACAACAATTTATTAAACATTAATGTTAAAATTATTTATATAGGGGAAAGCTTCAAAAAGGATTAGGAAAATTAGTTTCTAAATGAGTAGTCTAAATATTCTAAGTTTCTTACTTTTTCGAATATATTTAACCAAAAAGATATTAACTTATTTGGACCAAAAACCATCATAATGTCCAAAACTTAGAATAAATTTAATCCAAATTTTAGAGAAATTTGTTGTTATTTTACCTATAACTCTTTAATGTGAAAGCAATAACATTAATATATTATTTAAAAATTAATAATAAAAAATATATATCTTATTAGTGGAAGTTATGGATGATTGACAAAAATAATTTATTTCACATATTAATAAATTATTTTAGATTTTGTGACTATAATAGCTAAAGATGAATATATAGAATATATATCAAGGAATGTTTTAAAGAGGGTTTGGAAGTTGGTGGAAGTGGCTTCACTATTGCTGACCTAAGTCTATGGGCTTATTTTGTGGCATCTCTAAATTAACTTTATAACTATAAATTCACCTCTTCTTTCTAAATACAACCCATTACTGTAACACATCATTTTTTACCCTGGAATGTAATCATGTAAATATTAATGAAATGGATAGAAATCTGGCATGACTAGTTTGGTGTGGACATAAGATGTAATTATGTACATTTTATATTTGTTAGAACATTATTATACCATAGTACATTAATCATACATTAATATGGTGGTTATTTGGTGCTAAACAGGTTAATAATGACAATCCTAGGTTGTTAGGAAGTTGTTAGAAGTTAGTTGGGGCATATGATGACTTAACACCAAAGTATGGGCCAGAATAAGTCAAATATAGCTATTGGTGCCCTCATTATGACCACCACGAGCATTTATTACCATTATTTGGCCTAAGGCGCCATATTTCCCTGTTTTATGGATCTGAGTTTGACTGAGGGTGCCCATGCATTGTATCTAGTCTCCCCCCCCTTCTTGGCTATTTTGGCTTATTCTAGCCTACCTAAATTCCAAACAACCTTATCCACCACATGTGTGAACTCATTTATGACTTACCATGCTCACCTAACGTTCACATGGGCAATTCATACCATTCTAGGGTGATTTGTAAGCCTATTGGTCAATCTAGGGGGGATTGGGGTCAAATCTAAGCTAGCCACTTGTCAAAGCCTCCCAAGGCATTCAAATTCTTCCAAACACTATATATATGTACTCATAACTCATTTCTATATGAGACATAATGGACAGTTAATAAACTCTGATATTTGATCATTTATTTACTGGTTTTTTTTATCATTTGTGACTGGTATTTGATCATTTATATTCAAGAATCATTTTTGCACTAAAATCTTGCATAGTAATCTATTTCTTTCAAGTGTGAGGTAATCCATAGTAGCTAGATCCTACTGTGATAGATATTTTACAATATTAATATAAAATCCACGACTACTAGAGACTAAGAAGGATGAAGAACAAATGGAGAGCTATGATTACACAAGAGAGCGAGTGAGGATGGTGTTTATGGGGGAGATGATCCTAGTGACTTATAATTTAAGTAAATATCCTTATTATACCTCGTTAACCTAATTTTTATCAAATCCTCTTTAATTAAAGTGCATTAGCCTTTACTTGGGTTAATTATCCTAAACTTGGGATTAATGCGAGAAAAAGGTGAACTCCCCATGAGTGCCACTTGTTCATCTATCCTTAGCCTTAAATGCCACTTATCTAGTTGTCAACATGCATAGAATTATTGAGAACTAGTTCATTCTATCATCATTCTTTCATGATTCATCCATAAGTTGTTGTCAACTTTCACCATCATCACTTTTACCACCGTCACTCGTACCATAGTCTGGACATGTACTCAGGAAAGGTAGATTTCCTTGGAGCCCCTGCATGAAGAGTCCCTGGCCAACCTATTATGGATCCTTGCGAAGAAATTGGGGTTAAAAACCTGAGGGACTATTAAATTAGGGAAGGGAACCCCATTCCTTGGGTTGTGCAGGAAAATGGGGAGGAGTGCTAGGGGATTGCGATAGTTGTAGAGGGGAAAAGTTACCACCTTCTTGTGGATTAACTAACCCAACTTGGGGGTGGCCTCTATTATAGAGAGAACTAGTATAATAGAGTGCCTATGGATGGGAGGAACATCCTAGGTCAACAGTTAGTCATATTATATTATCGGGTAAGTGTCTATTTGTGTATGAAATGCTTGAATTTGTACCTGTTATGTATTTTATTAAATTATTGTTAACTTATGATTTAAATGCATGGAATTATTATCATTGTGTGAGTGTTTTCATTTAGAAATAGTTAGTAACAATTTTATATATGTTTATATTAAATCTCGGTAATTATATACATATTCAATTTGGTTATAAATGGTTAATGGAAAATGAAATTAAGTGTTAGAGGTGAATTGAGTCAATTGGTTGAGTAGATCATGTGGACCCAAGGGCATTGTGAGTTCATCGAGTACATGACAGATTGGTATCAGAGCCCAAGGTTGTGGCATTTGGACTACATAGGTCATATTTGAATTTTGCAAGTAGAATTATAAGTTGCACAAGAAGTGTTTGATAAATGCATCACAGAAAGAATTTGGTGAAATCAATTTTTAATTCTCCCATTCTTCAATTCAAATAGGTAAATAAATAATTGAATGGGTGTTTGAATGGTTGGCTAAATTCATAGATATATTGTGGAAAAATTTGTGAGTTTTATCAAAATTTGGGCGAAGTTACAGTTTATATGAAAACTCTTTGACCAATTCCTTATAAAAAATCTTGGTTTAAGGTGCTCATATTTGGCTTTCAAAATTAGCATGGAAGCTAGTAATGAGTAAAATCATGAATAGAAAACTCAGGTCTTCAAAATTTCGGTAGAATTTGGCATGAGTGTAAAAAAATCTAGTTCAGACAACTCACGAAAATTTACTAGCAAGAGGAAAAATCCAGGAATACTGAATTCTATTGGTTGACAAAACGATTTCCAATATTGGTAGGGGATAGCTGTAAATTTGATTTGGCCACATGTTTATGAATAAATTTTGAAGCATAAATTCCCTAGATCCACTTGTGAAAAATTCAAAATTTGAACATTCTTATATGGACCACCACAAATGCCACGTCGACAGTGTGACATGGAGGTGCCACATAGATCTAGGATGATGTGGAGCTGCCACTTGGATGAGGAGTGTAACATGGAGCAGCTACATTTAATGGGTTCTATCTTACAATCTAAGTAATAAAAAAAAATTAACCCCTAAGTGCTAGAATCTAATCCGAGGGATTATAATAGCTTAGCACCCTAGTGTTAGATCTGATGTACCATGCAATCAAAGGTCTATAACAAATGCTAGGAGGAAAGGGGTTAATCATCATCAGCGATCAAGATTGGTCAAAGGAGCTCGCAATCGATGGTTATGATTCATAGCACCTCCACGACTTGCACGTTGGTTGATGTAGAGTGAGAAAGCCATTGGGAGCATATTTCCTATTCACATGTCTGATTTTAATTGCCAATGGCTATAGAAATAGTGTTTTCAAAATCACTTCTTAGTGAGTCATTACCACTTTTGATAATGGAATACCACTAGTGCATTTCCACCCAAGTGTAGGTGGTATGAGGACCTTGTAAACATTGAAGGTGACCTAGCTGCATTGCGAGATGACTTGCAAGTCCCATATGAAACCTCAATAGACATGTGTCATGACACGCCAACACCTTGCCACGTTAGCGTCATGCCACATTAGCAAACATTTAGAGCCAAAAACTTGTTTTGGCTATAGAAGAAGTAGCTTAACTCATAAATTGATGACACCTACACCAGTTCGATGACATTTACTGAGTCTATATGATTACTAATGAGGGGCATGGACCCATTCTGCTCCATTTTACATAAATTTTGACTTTATAGGATTTGAAGGCGCATATGTTGATGATGGACAAGGGCATCTCAGTTGAGGCCCAAATTATTATGCTACAGTCGTGATCTAGGCACATAGATAAATCTGAATCCTTGAGGCCTAATTTAGAAAGGTGTGGAGCCATGATGCAAAAGAAGGCCAAAATACACTATTCGGGTGCGCAAAGGTTGATTTTTGGAAACTTGGAGGAAAAAGTGGTCCAAGATCTCATAACCAGAAAATTTTATGATTTCAACATTTTGCATACTCATCAAGTTGAACAACTTTTCGTAGAGGCAATTTGTCCAAAAACAACTTAGTTTATGAGACAGTAGTTTTCAATGAAAATTCTAATTCTAGAAGAATTGCATAAATTAAAAATTGATGATTACATAATTATTAGTGATAATAGGTCACTCTTTGTATTAGCGATGAGTCAAGGAATAGGTCAATTTTCATATTAGTGATAATAATAAAAGTATAGTTACATGTAAAGTTAAGGAAAATATGTAGTGAGATAAAGAGTCAAAGGATAAGAGAAAAGTGTTATTATAAGGAGGTGATATACCCTAAACTAGAATATCAAAAGTATATCTATGTTTTAACTAGAGTAAAGGAGAAAATAAACATTGCAAAAATTATAACAAACTCTCATGAGTTCCATAGTGAAACAGAGTGCTAGACAATTCCTAAAATGTCATAGGATAAAATAATTTGTCACCTTTGTGACACTGAGAGGGTTGACGTTGAAAATCACTTTCTCATAGAATATCGTACATACACCCACATTAGAATGTAATTTCAAAATATTTGCTACAATACCTAACCTTTTAACTCATCACAACTATGGTTATTTAGGAATGCTTATCTTCAATCTTTTTGAGTATAAAATTAAAAATCTAAAGAAAACCAAAAAATCTAAAAATACCCAAGTGACATTTTATTGTTTTAAGGTTTTAAAGTCTAATAGACCAAATTTACTCCTAGTGGACATTAATAACTATCATCATCATTATCATCATAAAGGAGTAAATTCCACATACCAAGAAATCTAAAAATACCCAAGTGACTTTTTACTATTTTAACGTTTTAAGGTCTAATATACCAAAGTTGGTCCTAAAGGATGTTAATAACTATCATCATCATCATCATCATCATAAAGGAGTAAATTCCACATTAATAATTTATGGTTGGTAAGGTTTGGTGGAAGTATTAGTACTAATCCTCTTTACAAATTTTAAAAGAGTCAATAAATTTGTATGCCACAAGAAAAAAGGTGATCTAGGTAAGAAAATCAAAAATTAAAAAAGGAACTCATTATAATAAGATAAATCAAAGTTTTAGAATGAAAAAATTGCACCTCAAAAAATTTAATCACTTTCAAAGATCAATATATTTAAAATTAAAATAAATCTTGAGTATAAATATTATTAGCAAAGCCATAAGTGCCTGGTGGATCATTTTCCAAAGTTGACCCCCGTGTGCAAAAATTGCACACTCCCTTATTGAGCAAAACCCTAGTTTCCAAAATGGACCTACAAAATTACACTTGGGCCACAAGACCGGACGAGAAGGGCACCCCTAGTACTATCCCGACGTCTTGAATCCAATGGAGTTGACGATTTGTCGATCGGAGCCACGGTCATCATTCTATGGCTTGTGCCGTCTTGCATCCAAAAGGCTTTCACGGGCACCTACCGGATACCTTCCGAGGGCATAGAACTCCAACCGTTCAACAAAACCGGGTTCCGAGGAGTCTTGCAAGTTTACCTAGGGAGTTTCCGGTTGGGAACGCTAGCCATAAGTGTCAGGTGGATGATTTTCCAAAGTTGACCCCCGTGTGCAAAAATTGCACTCCCTTATTGAGCAAAACCCAAGTTTCCAAAATGGACCTACAAGGTGACACCCAGGCCAGGGGACCAGAGGAGCGAGGCACCCCTAGCACTATCCCGACGTCCTGAATCCAAGGGAGTTCAAGGTCGCAAGAGTGCCTACTCCAGCGACATCTTCAGTTGTAATGAAAAATTCCAACGAAGGTTCCACATTTGGTTCATAGTCATTATCCTCCGCATTTTGCACCCAAAACAAAAGACTAATCTTACCATGGAAACAGAGAAAACGTATGAGATTATAAAATGACTACTAAAATTTTAACTCAGTAATTACCTGAATCAACTCCATCAAAAAATGCACATCCCTGGTGTATAATTTAGTAGATAATTGTTTAACTGCTTGATGTAAATCTTCTGTAAGTGGATTTTCTTTTTCCCTAACATAGAACTTGTCTTTCCTAATCTTTTCAATATGTTCCTTAGGGCTCACCATAAATGTCACCAAACACAATCCATAGTAAAATCCTTTATCACCAAACACAATTCCACAGGGGGTTCACTCAGTGAACTTGTTAAATAGCACGATCGTTTGCAGGATATTAAAGAATATCCCTAATTCCACTAAATATTGGAAACTGCCTCCTAAAATTGTATTGTTGAACCCCCCTCCCAATATACCTTTCCTATTAAGAAAACCCCTATTTTCACCAAATATTGTAGGTATCCATTTTTATCAACCCATTTTTAATATCCGCTTTATATCATATTATCAAGGTGTAACAAACAGGATCCTTAATGCATCTTAGTATAATGCTAAAGAAAATAGTAGTATAATGCTAATAATGATCCCACTGTGATTGCAGGGGTGACTGATGAATTTGTAGCATTGGATAGTGGATGACCCAATGAAATAGTAATGGGGAAGGTAAAATGAGTAAAAGGAAACCTGTCAAGAGATCAATGCAACAAAGAATGTAAAAGATAGATAGTCCAATAGTTAGTGCAATGCTTAGAAAATATGAGAATTACAGATGTTTCAAACCACAACCTACCAATCTACCAACACGGTTGACTCTTGGGAACACCTTCTACAACAACTGGACATCAATAGTGGTAGGTGGGGAAGACCAGGACAGTTAGTCGACTAAAGTGAGAAGAAAAGGGATTATAGGGATCTGAAGGCTTGAATGGAATGAAAAAATGCAAAGAAAAAATGAAAAGAGATGCCATTTTCTTACATCCCATCCATCTCAAAGGCAAGCCACCTTCCAAACTCAAAGAACTAGTGGTTTCTCTAAGAACTAGGAACTGAATTGTAGCTCATAACTTCTAAGAGTTACCATCCTTCTTCTAAATAAATCTTTCTAGAAACAAATTTCATAAACTCAAAGCCAAATGGAAATTATATGTCTTTACAAAATTCCTTGTTCAGTTCTTTTAAGGAGAACCAACTATTAATTATTATTTTCCCATAGTTTTTCTTTTATTCAAAGAAGCTTATTGTATTAAAATAATAAATACAAAGTATAATAATGTACAAAGGGACTATTAGACATTGTTTATTTACTAAGGGTAACAATATAAAGTCATATTATAATGTTATGAAGTTAAGATATAATATTAGAATATAAAGTGCAGTTATATGTTCCAAATAATGTAGTATTAAGACATGACATGTAATAAAGAGATTAGTTGAGTGGTTCCTAAGTAGAATAATGAAACTTGCTACATATATGTAAAGCATTTTTGTATGTAATTTTTAAAACATTAAAGTAATTCAATCTTTCAATTTCTCATTTCGGTCTCTTTGTATATTCTGTATCTTATACCGATATTTCATTAACATGGTATCACATCCATGTCAATGAGTGTGGCATTGGGTCGTATCATAAATTTTGTTTGGCGCACATTGCACAGAGAGAAACATCAATAGTACATCAAAATTGGAAAGAGAGAAAATGAGGGCAAACATGTTCCTAAGGAAAATGTTTAGGAACGAATTGTCTAATTTATTGGCAAAGTATTTCACAGTTAATATTTGAATGTCATAGTGATTATTTAAATGGAAGAGGCATATATAAGCAAACCATATCACAATCTATGGCAAGCCCTAACATCAACACATACAAATGTCCTCATTTAGACACAACAAGCAATATGTTAACACATCCAAAGGCCCCATCGATAGATACAAAGGCCCTAATTCATAGACCGCAAAATCAATGGTAGAGTCAGCGGAGAATCGGTGAGAGAAGGCCCATCGTGGTGATAAATAGCAATGCAATAAAAATTTGACATAATTTAGGCACTCAGAGCCCACACATCAATGTTCGAGAGAAGAGAAGAGACCAGTCCACAAAGACAATTAATAATTTCACCATTGAATTTGATGTTGAGTATATAAGATTGAGGAACAGAGGTCGCAAATACTAGCGTGCAATCAAAGCACCAGGGTTTCCTTGCAGCTAGATGAAGAATTATCTCTGTGGAAGTAAATAAAATGTCCTAGAAGATAGTCGGTTATGAAGAAACAAGAGTGGAGATAAATATTTAAAATCTTGCTACACAGCCTGTAAGGCTACACCGAAGAAGAAGTCTGAACCAACTATTTTTGTTGTATTACATTTTAACAGAAATAAAATTCTAGCCCCTTTTTATGGGTACAGTGTCATGTGAAACGTGTAAATTCTTATTACTTAACAATGGTATTGCTATCATGATTTAAGTATATAAATGAATAATGATTGCAACTCGTAATATACAACTCCATAACAAAGGGGATAACGGAGAGGATCATCATCACCAGATGGATAGCACACTTCTTTGAATTATGATAACAAAAAATTGAAATTTGGAAAAATATAGAAAAATTATAACCAAATAGAAGAAAAGACAATCATTTGGAAAGGGACAGTAGTGGGTTTTTGGATATCAGGAGAGGACCCTTTTTGAGAACAAAAAATTGGTCGTTGCACCTATAGAAGACATCAAGAATTACCAAATAGGCATCATAACAGTTTTTCTCCTTATAAGACAGTAGGAATGAAGATTAGAATTACCTAATAAATTTGAAGTACTCTCGAGGGTCTCCAAACACCACTTTCCTTTGAACTTCCGAATAGGATCAACGTCTTTCCTCTCTAGTTAGTAGAAATGTCTCTACTTTGCCCCTCTACTGAGTTGAAATATTTACCCTCTAAACAAGAAATGAATTTGCAATGAGTTCATTGCTATTAAAAATCTTCAACCATTGCTATTGTGCACAGAGTAAATGAGGAAAATAGTTTTAAATATATTGATTTTTTTTTACATATTACCTTAACTTTTTCTTCATCGTGCAAATAATGAAGTAGAACAGTAAACTCCATTTCAAAAGACTAAGGAAGTAGTAGTGAGAACAACAATGGATGCAATAGAGAAACAATGGACGCAACACATAACAATATAGAACGCTCAGAACAACAACAGTGGATGCAACACAGAACAATATAGAATGCTCAAAACAACATTGGATGCGACACAGAACAACAAAGTCTGTAACATTGAGAAATCTTGGAATGAAACTGGAGAACATAAACAAAATCAAATAAAAATGATAACTGTACTCCAAGGTGGATTGATCGAATCCAAGTGAATTGATGGTATAACAGGTGATATAAATTCTACTAAATGCAAAAACACTACCTCCAATGTTTATTTATTACACCTGATAATGTTTGCTAATTTTTCATTTTTTAACATAAAATATGATTTCCTATTATAAATACTTATCATAAGTGGCCTATCCAACCAAAAAAATCTATCAAAGTTCTACAATAACAAATCACCGATGTTCATGGATGTTGAATAATTTCTATTAAAGTTCTACATAGATAGCGGATTTCAAATTTTATTTTTTTAAGCACAAAGCATTACATCACTACATTACTATGTACTTCATGCTTTAAATGTTGAAAAATTACTGGTAACATAATAGAGATATGGGATTTTTAATTTTAATTCTTTTCAATCATCAATAAATGAATTCAGACACATGGCACATTTATGTTTATTTAATTGTTATTAATTTTATTTTATTTTTAATTTCTTACAATTGCCTTTATAACTAGGTAAAAATGATCACATCAAGTTAACCATCCAATAATAATTTGAAATTTAAATTTCAAAATAATAAAAAATGATTTTTTAGTTTTTAAAATATTGAATTTACTTTATATATTTTACAAAAACTTTACAAAGAATAGATAAATGAGATTCATGTATTTTAGATTAATTAAAAGTCAACCTAGTCCGAAAATAGATTGTTATATACATGTAGTTCAATTGTTGAGTAGAAAAATTAAACCTCCATAAAAATTGTGCAAGTCGATTTACACATCTACGTGGTAGATGCATGGAGTAGCACCACAAACATTTCCTTCCGAGTTGGACTGCAAGTGGTATAAAATAAATAGCAAACTATGTAGGCCCTAGAAGCAATTCAATGGGTGACAAAAGATGGATGGGAAAATTGCTTGCACCATAAAAATGTGAACCTCAAAAACCGAATGGAGGCACATATCACATTAAATTATTCAAAAATACTAGGAATTTAAAAGGACATATCACATTTATGAATGGAGACACAATTGACTAGGAATTTAAGAGCACATCTCATAAAGGGGAAGATCACATTTATGAATTTTATTATTTTTTTTCTGATTTTTTATTACCCATTTTCATAGGCTTGGGGCCAATGAAATCTTAGATAAACCCCATCCATGAAGAAAATTATTCTTAAAAAAATTATTAACAAGTTCAATGTTTTTTCTTAAACATAAATTATTTGAGAAAGGTGAAAACAATAGCTTCTGCCTATGGCAGGGTCATATAATTTTGGAAACTCGTTGATGGATTATCCATAAGTTTTGAAGATTAAAATCGATCAATTATCGAAATATGTTGATAAAATATCAATGAGTTTTGAAAGATTATGGTTTGATAGATTCACAAAACATATTGGAAGTGAGATGTGTCTCTCTCATGGGCAAGCGATATACACCCTGTAGCAGAGTAATAAATGTTTTATGGGTTGAGATATATACCCTTAGATATGTGTTTGGATATATGTAGTTTAGATCCAACTGTATATATCCCAGTTCATATAACTTTCATTACATTGTTGTGGGTGCATATTATTTGTCCTCCTTGATGTGACCATGGAAAATAATCGAAATTTCACTAATAGAATATCGGCGAGATACATAGGTACATGAACCATGTTTTAGAATCCATTAATAGTTCTATCATTGAAATTGTAAAGACATGGCAAGATAAATTGTCAAACTTCACTCATGAATTCATAGAAATATTCTTAAAACATGCAAACAACATTTTGAAAACATGTCTATAGGTATTGGTGAGATTTTAAAAATATGATAAAACATTTGAAATATTATTTAGATAATTATGAAAAAAAAGAGGGTTTGAATGTTGAGACCCAACTTGAAAGCACCATCAACGTAATTTAAAAAATATAACAAGATATCTCTTAAACGTCATCGATGGGCCATTCATTGGCAGCATTCAGAAGATGAGAGAATATTTTTGAAAGCACAATGATAGATTTTCAACTCAATTCTAAAGAACAATTTCAAAAGGATGCTAACAAGACTATAGGTGAAATCCTAGAGATCCAATTAAATTTATTTTAAAAAAGTTTATGGTACGGAAATTAGTAAGATCTAACAAACCAAGAAAAAAATTCCTAATAAGAAGCTCAAACTTAAATATGAAAAAAAATATAACATCAATTCAAACCAAGCCTAAATTAGCTATTAAATGAGGATTGCTCAAGGCCAGTAATCTAAAGAGACTTCCGTCGAGATTAGCATTGGTACACTCTTATCAGATTTATGAAAAACTTAGGATCATAAGAAATATCAAATAAAATGGAGGGTCCTTATGTTTTAGGTGGGTATGAATTGAGCCCATGATTTGGAGGTATGAATCTATCCCACAATTTGGAGGTTATTCCTCGGCTCAGCCAAATAAAATAACCCCCAATATCTATATTACTATGTCAAATTAAAAAACCACCTTGACCCCTTAATACGAGGCAATATATTTTTAAGTTTTTCATGAGTATTCAAACCCTCAATATGAATGGACATGATATGATATTGCCTTGCTAGTGAAGCCCCCGTGCACAATTCACAATAGAATCCTGTTGGTAAAACCTGTCATTTAAAAAATAAAAATAAAAATCCAGTTCAGTATAAGTGGACATGAAGATAAAGAATAGAGTCACTTCTAAGATGCAAGAGCCTCTAAACCACTTTTGGAAAACGAATACTTACTAGATCATTTTCAGCCTCAAACGCCTCGGCAATGGAGAAACAACTCAGGTTTCTCCTATGTTGTTACGTTTGGCCTCAAATTCGTAAAAGGCCTAAGGATAAGGCCTTACTTATCACACTGCAAGATACTCTTGGTCACTTCCAAGATGCAAGAGTCTTTGAACCACTTTTGAAAAACGAATTATTACAAAATTTCCCAAACCGTGGCTCCATTCGCGACGCCAGGTTTCAGTTAGGGGACCCCCCACACCGTGCCTCGAAGGCCCGGAAGTGGTGCCAATGAGCCATCTCTGGAGCTAGGGTTTTTTTCAGTGAAGGCCTTTCGAATATTGCTCAAGGGGGTCATTTCTCATATGAAGGCCCCTGAATGTTTGTGGCCAATGTGGACAGGTCCCATATGGCCACGTGGACCTGTGGGAGTCGACGAAATCTAATTCCGCTCACCAGGTTCGGTTTTGTGGCCCCGGAGTAAATCCTTAAGGTGTCCCTGAATGGCCCCGAGGTGCCCGACTAGAATGCCCGTAACACCCAAACCATGGCTCCGTTCATGAATCCGTCGATTCTGGTGGGTCCGGGGCACCGGGTTTCAGCTAGGGGCCCTCCATACCATGCCTCGAAGACCCGGAAGTGGTGCTAATGAGCCATCTCCATATCTAGGGTTTTGCTTAGTGAAGGCCTTTCGAATATTGCTCAAGGGGGTCATTTCTCATCCGGAGGCCCCCGGGCGTGCGTGGCCACTGTGGAACTGTGGGAGCCGATGGAATCCAAGTCCGCTCGCCGGTTTGGGTTCCGTGGCCCAGGAGCAAATCCTTAAGGTGTCCCTGAATGGCCCCAGGGTGCTCGACTAGGTATTTCTCTGTAAAGAAATCTCCAGTGCTTACAAAGGACGGAGCATTGGATTACCTCTATGAACGACAGTTTGGAAAGAATGATGTATAGTAGACTATCAAGTAGGGTAGACAGTCTATCCAAAGCTCTACCCATAACGGTGATAGTTATGGATCTCCACTGTAGGTCGAAAAAAGGATCTGCATTGTAGGTCGAAAAGAGGATTTGCATTGTAGGTCCAAAAAAGGGATCTCAACTATAGGGAAAAATAACAGCTTAAGCACTAACAGAGAGAGGTTCAAATGAGCAGAAACCTTGGCACTCATAGAGGTTCAAAAGTATATATACACGCAAAGTGGAAATGGAAGTGGGATATTAGGTTGGAGATGTATGCAAGTGGAGCGTTCTTATACAATCAACTTATTAATTAAATACCATTGTTAAAAGATATATTTAAGTATATATAAAAAGGAAGTCAGTTAAATAGGGTTTGGATGTGGGTTGAAGTGGACATTAAAAGATCCATCTTAAACCTCGGATCTACCAAGCACCAAGAGGGATAAAATTTATTGAGGTATAAATATTTTTACGATTTAACTCCATGTCATTATTAGCTTCATTACAAATTTATTAGCTTCAAATACGTGTTTAAGATAGATCTATGTTGGTTTAGTATATATATAGTAAGCTAGTACCCACATTGAATCACCTATCACAAGGAGTGTCTTAACGGTACACCCATTCACACTCTATTCTACACAGGGTGGGCTTATTTTAGACATATATATATCATGTGATTTTTTTTTAATTTAATATTTTTTAATGCATAACGTTAGGAACAACAGCTTCTCCCCATACTTGACTCTAGAGCATCTAGTAGCTTCTCTCTTTGCAAAGAGGGCATGGAAATCAATCAGATATTGTTATGTGGTGTATTAAGGATTGAACCTTTCAAAGGTAATGGGTGTTAAAGAGGGTTTGGATGTGGTTGGAAGTAGGATGTTAAAAGAGGACATGGAGGTCAATGAGATGTTGTTATGCGGTGTATTAAAGCTTGAACCTTTCAAAGGTAACCACATGAAGGTAGGTGGGGTGTTGTTATTCCATGTATTAAGGATTGAACCTTTCAAAAGTAAATTTTTAATTTGAACTTGTTGTGTTAGTACTTCGATTGGTCTACCTTATGGCTTTTTGGAATTCAATCTATAACCATAAATTTGGGTCTTTTCTATAACTACAATTTATTAAACATTAATGTTAAAATTATATATATAGAGGGAAAGTGTCAAAAAGGATTACTATAACTACAATTTATTAAACATTAATGTTAAAATTATATATATATATAGGGGGAAGTTTCAAAAAGAGCTAGGAGAATTAGTTTCTAAATGAGTAGTCTAAATATTTTAAGTTGTTTAATTTTTCGAGTATATTTTCCTGTTTGTTTTGTTTTGTTTGGATTTTCAATGGAAATCTTCAAAAAAAATCTTAAAATCACATATATTAGTTGTGGAAATTGCATAATCTCAATTTAAACACTTCCAAATTTGGATTTAACCAAAAAGAAATTACCTGATTTCGACCAAAAACCACCATAAAGTCCAAAACTTAGAATAAATTTAGTCCAAATTCTAGAGAAAGTTGTTGTTCTTTTACCTATAACTCTTTAATGTGAAAGCAATTTAACATTAATATATTATTTAAAAATCAATAATAATAAAATATATATCTTATTAGTGGAAGTTATTGATGAAAGACTAAAATAATTTATTTCACATATTAATAAATTGCTTTAGATTTTATGACTATAAAAGCTAAAGATGAATATATAGAATATATATCAAGGAACTTTTTAAATAGGGTTTGGAAGTTGGTGGAAGTGGCTTATTATTGCTGACCTAATTCTATGGGCTTATTTTGTGGCATCTAGGAATTAACTTTATAACTATAAATTTACCTCTTCTTTCTAAATATAACCCATTAATGTAACACACCATTTTTTGCCCTGGAATGTAATCATGTAAATATTAATGAAATGGCTAGAAATTTGGCTTGAATGGTCTGGTGTGGACATAAGATGTAACTATGCACGTTTTATATTTTTTAGAACATTAATATATCATAGTACCTTAATCATGCATTAATATGGTGGTTATTTGGTGCTAAACTGGTTAATAATGACAATCCTAGGTTGTTAGGAAGTTGTTAGAAGTTAGTTGGGGCATATGATGACTTAACCACCAAAGTATGGGCCAGAATAAGTCAAATATAGATGTTGGTGCCCTCATTATGACCACCACCAGCATTTATTACCACTATTTAGCCTAAGGCGCCATGTTTCCCTTTTATATGGAGCTGAGTTTGACTGAGGGTGCCCATGCATTGTATCTAGTCATCCCCCCCCTTCTTGGCTATTTTGGACTATCTTAGCCTACCTAACTTCCACCCAACCTTATCCACCACATGTCGGGCATCATTTATGACTTACCATGCTCACCCAACGTTCACATGGGAAATTCGTACCATTCTAGGGTGATTTGGGATCCTATTGGTCAACCTAGGGGGGATTGGGGTCAAATCTAAGCTAGCCACTTGTCAAAGCCTCCTAAGGCACTCAAATTCTTCCAAACACTATATATATGTACTCACAACTCATTTCTATATGAGACATAATGGAAAGTTAATAGACTCTGATATTTGATCATTTGCATTTCTGGTTTTTGATCATTTATTTACTGTTTTTTATCATCTGTGACTGGTTTTTGATCATTTATATTCCAGAATTCTTTTTGCACTAAAATCTTGCATAGTAGGCTATTTATTTCAACTCTGAGGTAATCCATAGTAGTTAGATCTTACTGTGATAGATATTTTACATGGTATCATAGCACTTGGAGCTAGTATTCGAACCAAAAGATTGTTTAAGTGGTGTGCCAGAAGTAGTGGAGAAACCACATAAGTCCCTGCAACCATTGCCTTGAAGCTAGTGGATAAATACATTGGAGTCTATCCAGGGTGTGATGCTCTCTCGAATGTTTCCACTATCAAACAGGGTTCGAATATGTTAGTGTAGATCCCCTCCTGAGTGATTGAGAGTTTTCTATTGCAGGTACAACAGATTCTACATGGATTTGAAAGTTCCTCTTCTTACTCCATTCATTTATGTAGAGTGGAAACATAAAATTTGTGCATATATCAGGAGAAAAGGTCTCTTTGATGTGTCTATTGGTGTTGAGAATGAACTAGAGTCTTATGAAGAGAAAAATCATTGGCTAAATGATTGCAACAGAGCATTCGGAGCTATGTGTCTAGCCATGTCTCCAAGCATGCACTACTTGATTGATTCTGCAGACTATCCATTTGAGCTATGGTACAACTAAGACAAGGCTCTTGATAAGAAGAAGAATGGTGCATTGAGTGAGCCTATGGACACCTCTACATGTTCTCTCCCTCCTACTTTTTCAGCCTCTACTTTCTTTGATGAAGTTGTTCATGAAGATAAAATGGAAAATATTCAACACAAGTTCTTGTTGGTAAATATATCTTTGATTCGAATGCTTCCTCTAAAGGTTGTGAAGTATAATTAGTGAAGAGACATCATCTATTGCACAATATGTTTTTTTAAATGATGAATATACAACAAATGGAGCACCCATTGTTGAATACGAACTATCTCTACAATCATTGTTCTCCCATCATACTTCTTCTACCCAAGATTCTCTATGAGTTATTTCTCTAGAATATAAGCATTCTTCATATGAGTTTGTTGATGTGCAAATTTGTGGTTCCTTCGATATTTTGGATTCTACATCAGATTATGGATTTCATGCATTCACATTCCTTGGTCCCATGCCTCCTCTCACTTCCTACATGGTCACATGCACACTTCCTCAAGATATTGTTGAAGAAGAAAATATGGCAGAAATTTCAACTCTTGAGTTCGAAATGCTAAAAGTCTCCTTGAAGTTAATCCTTCTCTTATTGTTGTAGAAGTTCATGAGAACTATGATTTCTCATCTCCACATGTATTTGATACAAGAGAAGACATTTGAACCCCCATTGTTGAAGAATAACCTCTCTATCATCATTGTTTTCCAATAATTCTTCAAATGTTGATTTTGAGGATGATAAGCTAGTTGTTGAAGACCCTTTGCATACTTCACTAGATGATGGTGCAAAATTTTCCGATCTTTTGGATTATTTGAAGGATGCATCAAGATGTGAGATGTCTGCAAATGCACTCACCATTTCTTATCCAAATATTTCTACCTATTCCTCTATGGTGACTAGCACATTTCCTGACAACTCTAATGAAGAAGCAGACATTGCCATTGTCTTAGCATGCATTGAACCCTTTCTCCTCTCATTTGGACCTGATCATACATGTTTTGGATATGCTTTTATTTTAGATTTCAAGTCCAAAGATCATTTGGAACCATTGTTAATCATTCTTGGAGCTTCCATAATAGTTTTGAGTTCAAAGTTTCAAGAAATTTTAGTTTTGCTTGATGCTGATTTCTCCACTATTGATTCAAAGCTTTTGGCTCAAGCATCTCAAGACTCATTTGGACCTGATTTTAGTCTGAATTTAAAGTCTAATGAGCAGCCACTTATTCTCTCACATCAATGTATTGGAGCTTCTCTACATGGCTACATTGTTCATCATGTAGTTGTTCATGTTCCTCATCTAGTTGATAAACATCCACTTCTTCCAAAGAAGAAGATTCCTCCAGACATGTGATCAATTTCACACCTACTTGAGTTTTGGAGAAGTTTATTTTGGTCTATTTCATGTCCACTTTATAGGGAAGGTTTTATTTCCCATGATTTTTTCCTACTTACATTGGTTACATGGACAAATAAAAATTGTTGTTGTAAAAGGTTAATTGAGCCTTAGTTTCCAAGGCCTTATTTTGATTATTGACACAATTCTAGCTTATGGGGGGTGTTAGAACATTATTATACCATAGTATATTAATCATACATTAATCTGGTGTTTATTTGGTGCTTAACTGGTTAAGAATGACAATCTAGGTTGTTAGGAAGTTGTTAGAAGTTAGTTGGGGCATATGATGACTTAACCACCAAAGTATAGGCCAGAATAAGTCAAATATAGTTATTGACGCCCTCATTATGACCACCAATAGCATTTATTACAACTATTGGCCTAAGGCGCCATGTTTCCCTATTTTATGGATTTGAGTTTGACTGAGGGCACCCATGCATTATATATAGTCTTTTGCCCCCCTTCTTGGCTATTTTGGCCTATCCTAGCCTACCTAACTTCCACCCAACATTATCCACCACATGTGTGACCTCATTTATGACTTACCATGCTCACCCAACGTTCACATGGGAAATTCGTACCATTATAGGGTGATTTGGGAGCCTATTGGTCAACCTAGGGGGGATTGGGGTCAAAGCTAAGCTAGCCACTTGTCAAAGCCTCCTAAGGCACTCAAATTCTTCCAAACACTATATATATGTACTCACAAATCATTTCTATATGAGACATAATGGACAGTTAATAAACTCTGATATTTGCTCATTTGTATTTCTGGTTTTTTATCATTTATTTACTGGTTTTTTTATCTTTTGTGACTAGTTTTTTATCAATTATATTCCAGAATTCTGTTTGCACTAAAATCATGCATAGTAAAATATTTCTTCAACTGTGAGGTAATCCATAGTATCTAGATCTTACTGTTATAGAAATTTTACAATATTAATATAAAATCCACGACTACTAGAGACTAAGAAGGATGAAGAACAAATGGAGAGATAAGATTACACAAGAGAGCGAGTGAGGATGGGATTTATGGGGGAGATGATCCTAGTGACTTATAATTTAAGTAACTATCCTTATTATACCTTTTTAACCTGATTTTTATCAAAGCCTCTTTAATTAAAGTGCATTATCCTTTACTTGGGTTAATTATCCTAAACTTGGGATTAATGCGAGAAAAAGGTGAAATCCCCATGAGTGCCACTTGTTCATCTATCCTTAGCCTTATATTCCACTTAGCTAGTTGTCAACATGCATATAATTATTGAGAACTAGTTCATTCTATCATCATTCTTTCATGATTCATAAATAAGTTGTTGTCAACTTTGAGCCATCATCACTTCTACCACCATCACTCGTACCATAGTCTGGACATGTACTCAAGAAAGGTTGATTTCCTTGGAGCCCCTACATTAAGAGTCCCTAGCCATCCTATGATGGATCCCTTAGAAGAAATTGGGGTTAAAAACCTGAGGGACTGTTAACTTAGGGAACGGAACCCCATTCCCTGGGTTGTGCGGGCTAATGGGGGAGGAGTGCTAGGGGATTGGGATAGTTGTAGCAGGGATAAGTTACCACCTTCTTGTGGATTAATTAACCCAACTTGGTTGTGGCCTCTATTATAGAGAGAAATGATATAATAGAGTGACTATGGATGGGAGGAACATCCTAGGTCAGCAGTCAGTCATAGTATATTATCAAGTAAGTGTCTATTTGTGTATGAAATGCTTTAATTTGTACCTGTTATGTATTTTATTAAATTATTGTTATCTTATGATTTAAATGCATGGAATTATTACCATTGTGTGAGTGTTTTCATTTAGAAATAGTTAGTAACAATTTTATTTATGTTTGTATTAAATATGGGTGATTATATACATATTCAATTCTTTTATAAATGGTTAATGGAAAATGAAATTAAGTGTTAGGGGTGAATTCAGTCAGTTGGTTGAGTAGATCATGTGGACCCAAGGGCATTGTGAGGTCATCGAGTACATGACAGATTGGTCTAAGAGCCCAAGGTTGTAACATTGGGACTACATAGGACATATTTGAATTTTGCAAGTAGAATTATAGGTTGCACAGGAAGTGTTTGATAAATGCATCACATAAATAATTTGGTGAAATCAATTTTTAATTCTTCCACTACTCAATTCAAATAGGTAAATAAATCATTGAATGGGTGTTTGAATGGTTGGCTAAATTCATAGAGCTATTGTGGAAAAAATTGAGAGTTTTATCAAAATTTGGGCGAGGTTACAATTTATAGGAAAACTCTTTAACCAATTCCTTATAAAAATTATCAGTTTAAAGTGCTCATATTTGGCTTTCAAAATTAGCATGGAAGCTAGTAATAAGTAAAATCATGAATGTAAAATTCCAGCCTTCAAAATTTTGGTAGAATTTGACATAAGTGTAAAAAAATCCAGTTGAGTCAACTCACAGAAATTTACTAGCAAGAGGAAAAATCCAGGAATACTGAATTCTATTGGTTGACAAAATGATTTCCAATATTGGTAGGGGCTAGCTGTAAATTTGAGTGGGCCACATGTTTATGAATAAATTTTCAAGCATAAATTCCCTAGAGTCACTTGTGAAAAATTCAAATTTTGAAAATTCTTATATGGACCACCACAATGCCACGTGGATAGTGTGACATGGAGGTGCCACATGGATATAGGATGATGTGGAACTGCCACTTGGATGAAGAGTGTAACATGGACCAGCCACATTTAATGGGTTCTAGCTTACAATCTAAGCATTAAAAAAAAAAAACCCTAAGTGCTAGAATCTGATCTGAGGGATTATAATAGCTTAGCACCCTAGTGTTAGATTTGATGTACCTTGCAATTAGATGTCTATAACAAATGCTAGGAGGAAAGGGGCTAATCATCGTCAGCGATCAAGATCGGTCAAAGGAGTTCGCAATCGATGGTTATGATTCATAACACCTCCACGACTTTCACAGTGGTTGACGTAGAGTGAGAAATCCATTGGGAGCATATTTCCTATCCACATGTCTGATTTTAATTGGCAATGGCTATAGAAATAACTTTTTCAAAATCACTTCTTAGTGAGTCATTACCACTTTTGATAATGGAAGATCACTAGTGCATTTCCACCCAAGTGTAGGTGGTATGAGGACCTTGTAAACGTTGAAGGTGACCTAGATGCATTGCGGGATGAATTGCAAGTCCCATGTGAAACATCAATAGACATGTGTCATGACATGCCATCACCTTGCCACGTTAGCGCCGTGCCACATTAGCAAACGTTTAGAGCCAAAAAAAATTGGCTATAGAAGAAGTAGCTTAACTTAGGAATTGATGAGACCCACACTAGTTCAATAACATTTATTGAGTCTATAGGATTACTAATGAGGGGCATGGACCCATTCTACTCCATTTTACAAAATTTTTGACTTAATAGGATTTGAAGGCACATAGGTTGATGATGGACAAGGGAAGCTCAGTTGAGGCCCAAATTATTATGCTACAATTGTGATCTAGGCACACAAATAAATCTGAATCTTTGCGACCTAATTTAGAAAGGTGTGGATCCATGATGCAAAAGAAGGCCAAAATCCACTATTTGGGTGCACAAAGTGTTCGGATATCCACATCATCATTTTTAGGACCTTGCATTCAATTAGGGTTTGCATGCATCCCAGTCACCAGGTTGATGCTTCCAGCACCTTAGCCACCTTATTCTAGCACCCGGGAGCTTCTTACATCAGACTTTCAGCCCTCCTAGTCAGGAAGGCGCCCACTTCTCACCTATTGCCAGAGAAGGGTGCACTTCTTCACCTACCACTTCAGTTCCACTTGAGTTACACTCAGTTAGCTCCGATTCTCCTTGATTTGAGGCTAGTTTCACTCCCGACTGACTGTTTCACTCCGTTGGACCTCCAGATTGACTAGATGACTTGTTCTAACTTCAGTTAATCCTCCCATGCGCCCTCCACTGAGTCTCCTTCCCTATATCAGTGCTACACACTTCAGTTACACATGACACACTCAGTTAGACTCAGCTTGACACCTGGATGATTGGTTCTTGAGCATTGATGACCACCATTGATTGATGATGAGGACTCCTAGTTGGAGTCAAGCTACTCCATTCAGTGATTTGAATCACCTTCTTAATCAATTCGAATTGCTCACTCACATTGTCAGATTATTGTATTGTAAGTATTCACCCTTGTTGGGATATTGAGCACTGATGCATGCTTTGCACAGTTTTACACCCTTTTTCCGAGTTTCATCTATTGTGATTGATTTACTTGTTCATTAGATCTACTGTGACTAATTTTACATGGTATCAGAGCCATTGCAGGTTAAGATCTCTTTTCTGCAAGTGTTCTACATGAAGATTGAGTGAATTGCTTACCAATATATTTCAGCAGTGGCATGCAAAATCTTATGTGCATTCGCTCATGTGCATGCAAGGCTGAAAGCATAGTGTTTGTTTGTGTGTGATTTGCAGGTTTCTTACTTCCTCCATGTGCATTCGCTATTGCAAAGATAGAGACTTCTTCTTCACAAAATATTCTTACTCCCTTCAACTATGATGAATGGAAACCAAAGATGATTGCATTCTTGAAGAGACAATGTCTTTTTGATATGTGCATTGGTAATACAAGAGATTTTGATTCCGATGAAGAGGAGAATGATTGGCTCAATGATTGTGACAGATCTTTTGGAGCAATGTGTCTTGCGATGTCTCCTTGTATGCGCTATCTCAGTGATACTACTGAAAATCCAAGTGATCTATGGGTCCAACTTGACAGAGAATTTGGAAAGCAGGAAGAAGAGAATCATGCTAGCTTTTTGGAGAACAAGCCCAGTGAGATCTCCTTATGTGTTCTTTCCGATCATGTCTTGGCCTCAACAATTGTTCAAGATGAAGAAGAAAATGTAGATTCAAAACTCACTCTCTCAATGTCTTCTATTTCAAATTCTAAGCAAGATAAACCAGCTCATACTCTAGATTCTGAAGAGGTTCTTGAATCCTCTCCTTCACATGAGTTTGCCGGCATGCAGAATAATGATCTATTTGACGTTTTGGAGGTAAAATCTGATTTTGGAGGTGAAGCATTCGCCCTCCTTGATTTCATGCCTTCTATAAACTTATGTTCTATCATTTGCAAAGTTTCTCAGAGTTTTAATGAAGATGAAGAGCACTACCATTCGCTTGAGTTCAATTCTCATGCACTTTTTGCTGATTTTGGTTTTGATCTCACCCTTGTTGGTTCAAAGGAGATCTCAAGAAACCATTCATCTATTTTTGGAGTTGATTTAACTTCTATTGATAAGAAGTTCAAGTTTCAAGATCTATTTGATCTGATTGGAGCTATTCCTACCTCACTTGGTTCGAATCACAGGTTCCAGGATCATCCTCATATTTTCAGATTTGTTCTCAACATTTTCGGTATGAAGAGCAAGTTCTTAAAGTCTCCACATTCGCTTGCATCCATTGATGGAGAATTCAAGCACATGTTTTTGGAGCATGATCCATTTACTCCCAAGAGTAAGATACCTCCAGACATATCTACTTGATTTTGGAGCAGTTAAATCTTTTGGTGTGCTACAGTCTATTTTGAGGGGGGGTATTTTTCCCATGAGGTTTTCCCCATTTCCTCGGTTTATTGACTATTATTAGTTTGGATTATTATTGTATTGGGGTGACCTTTGGTCTTAGTTACCAGGGCCCTACATTTTTTTTTATTTTTTTTACACATCATAGTCTAGCTTGAGGGGGGGTGTTCGGATATCCACATCATCATTTTCAGGACCTTGCATGCAATTAGGGTTTGCATGCATCCCAGTCACCAGGTTGATGCCTCCAGCACCTTAGCCACCTTATTCTAGCACCTGGGAGCTTCTTACATCATAATTTCATCCCTCCTAGTCAGGAAGGCGCCCACTTCTCACCTATTGCTAGAGAAGGGCGCACTTCTTCACCTACCACTTCAGTTCCACTTCAATTACACTCAGTTAGCTCCGATTCTCCTTGATTTGAGGCTAGTTTCACTCTCGACTGACTGTTTCACTCCGTTGGATCTATAGATTGTCTAGATGACTTGTTCTGACTTCAGTTAATCCTCCCATGCTCCCTCCACTGAATCTCCTTCCCTATATCAGTGCTACACACTTCAGTTACACATGACACACTCAGTTAGACTCAGCTTGACACCTAGATGACTGGTTCTTGTGCATTGATGACCACCACTGATTGATGATGAGGATTCCTAGTTGGAGTCAAGCTACTCCATTCAGTGATTTGAATGACCTTCTTAGTCAATTTGAATTGCTCACTCACATTGTCAGATTATTGTATTGTAATTATTCACCCTTATTGGGATATTGAGCACTGATGCATGCTTTGCACAGTTTTACACCATTTTTCTGAGTTTCGTCTATTGTGATTGATTTACTTGTTCATTAGATCTGCTGTGACTAGTTTTACACAAAGGTCGATTTTTGGAAACTTGGAGGAAAAAGTGGTCCAAGAACTCATAACCAGAAAATTTTATGATTTCGACATTTTGCATACTCATCAAGTTGAACAATTTCTTTTAGAGGCAATTTTTCCAAAAAATCTTAGTTTCTGAGATAGTAGTTTTCAATGAAAATTCTAATTCTAGAAGAAATGCATAAATTAAAAATTGATGATTGCATAATTATTAGTGATAATAGGTCACTCTTAGTATTAGTGATGAGTCAAGGAGTAGGTCGCTTTTCATATTAGTGATAATAATAAAAGTATAGTTACATGTAAAGTTAAGGAGAATATGTAGTGGGATAAAGAGTCAAAGGATAAGAGAAAAATATGATATTATAAGGAGGTGATAAACCCTAATCTAGAATATCAAAAGTATATCTATGTTTTAACAAGTGTAAAGGAGAAAATCAACATTGCAAAAATTATAACAATCTCTCATGAGTTCCATAGTGAAACATAGTGCTAGACAATTCCTAAAATGTCATAGGATAAAATAATTTGTCACCTTTGTGACACTGAGAGGGTTGACGTTGAAAATCACTTTCTCATAGAATATCCTACATACACCCACATTAGAGTGTAATTCCAAAATATTTGCTACAATACCTAACCTTTTAACTCATCACAACTATGGTGATTTAGGAATGCTTCTCTTCAACCTTTTTTAGTATAAAATTAAAAATCTAGAGAAAACCAAAAAATCTAAAAATACGTGACATTTTACCATTTTAAGGTTTTAAAGTATAATAGACCAAAGTTAGTCCTAGTGGACATTAATAACTATCATCATCAGATCATCATAAAGGAGTAAATTCCACATACCAAAAAAAAAAAAAAAAACCCAAGTGACTTTTTACTATTTTAAGGTGTTAAGGTCTAATATACCAAAGTTGGTCCTAGTGGATGTTAATAACTATCATCATCATCATCATCAAAGAGTAAATTACACATTAATAATTTATGGTTGGTAAGTTTTGGGGGAAATATTAGTACTAATCCTGTTTACAAATTTTAAAAGAGTCAATAAATTTGTATGTCACAAGAAAAAAGGTGATCTAGGTAAAAAAATTAAAAATTAAAAAAAGGAACTCATTATAATAAGATAAATCAAAGTTTTAGAATGAAAAATTTGCACCTCAAAAAATTTAATCACTTTAAAATATCAATATATTTAAAATTAAAATAAATCTTGACTATAAATATTATTAGCAAAGCCACTTAATTTGTAGTCCATGAATGCCAATAGGCCACAAATTAAGTGGTAGCATAAGGTTTGAAGCTCCCTATCCCCCCTCTTGCAATGTCAAAGGGTTATTATAATTATTGTATTTACTATTCACGTGAAATGAAAAACAAGAGTCACAATGAATAGGAACAACCATCGGGATTCCAAGAGATTCCTTGGAATGTGAATCCAATGGTCATTCTGAATATATTTATATGTACATATGTGATTGAGAAATATGGATAAAGGATTATTCATTTTATGTTATGTGTTGTTCTTGTATTTGTTTTCCATTGTTCCTTGGAATTCCAACAGTGGTATGAGAGCATAGGTTTTTGCTCAATTGTGTTCCATCAACCTGCCATCTCTATCAACCTTCATACTCTCTATGCACTACTATTTAGACCTACATTTATACATTTTTGCATTATGAGTATATTCAAATACCTACAAACTTGGTTTCCAAGTATATCTATTACCCTCTTCCCATCTTGGACGATGTTTGGTATCCTCTCTATGTGTCAAAAACCCTAATCTATGTACATGACATCTCTGGGAAAAGAAACAATGTTGTGGGAGAGTGGTTAAATTCATTGAGGTCACCATTTTCTGGACATACTCCATGTTTGTTGTTGTAACCTTTCCTTTATGTGTTGTGCCTATGTGTAATAAGTCACATCACCTAAGCATTCTTGGCTCTAGTCACCAAAATGATGATATATGTCCACATAGGAATCATGCATACCTCCACGCCTTAGTATCCATCCTCCGCAATGTTGAAAAAACATATAAATGATTCAACATAGGGATAAAATCCCACTTGTTCGAATCCCCACTAAGCATTGATACATTCAGTTCGAGATATGTTCTCAACATCATGTTTATATGCCACGGCTCCGTGTAGGATTGACACAGTGTTGAAATTCTAGAAATCCTCCCTCAAGATATCAGACCTACGGATAGAAATCAGCAACAAAAATGACTATATTATCCAATAGAGGAATAGTTAATAGTAGTATTATGTGCTTGCTAATCCTTGTTGGTCTATATGCTTCATTTTTCATCTTCTATGTCACTCCATGTGATTCTCTGGTTATAGAAACGCTCCATACTTTTGAATTTTAAACTGGTGAGCTGTGTGGGGGCAAACTGAAGAAAAATTGAGGTAGGGAGACGGATTCTCAAATATTTACAACTTGAGATTGTCCTCATCACCATGATTTCCCACGTGATTATTTTTTGGGGACCGACGCTTGTTGCATAGGATTTTCTCGAGAGACATTGGAAGTGCAGATGTTGAGTAGCTCCGTGAGATCATAGCATTCCCTTTTTCTCATGTTTGATAATCAACTTCACTAACATTTTGACCTCTAACTGGAATCATATCGTTCAACACCTCTCTTCTCCTTGATGTCACTTAACTAGTGAATTTATCAACTCTATTTGTGTAAGGATGACTACGTCCTAATTCAGACCTAATTTTCTTTTCTTGATTTTTTTTATGCTAAGCATACATCAAAACTATTATTTGTAGATGAATCTTTGACTATAAAAGTTCTTTCTCTTCCTATAATCGATTAATAGTAGACCATAAATATGCATGCTCCTTCTCTAGACTAGAAATATTTCATCTATTGGAAGAAAGTTCATCATGTAATGTCTCAATTTGTCTCTTGAAAATCAACTCATTTGATATTAACATGGATTCATTTTATTCCAAACTAATGAATTCATAAGAAAAATATATTTTCCCACTCATCTGTGACACTGCATTCAAGTTGGGCATTTCGAAAATCCATATTCTGTGTGGGTGTTACTGATTGGATTTATTTCTAGATTGAAAATTGACTTGAGACCCGTTATTGTTTTAACAAAGTCATGGCAAATCACACATTTATCTTTTTGAATATTTCATTTACTGATAGTGGTAATTTTGTTTTTTGGAAAAGTATAATTTTGTTTTTCGGAAAAGTAATGTGATATATATCTCATCCAAAGGCCTTAAAGTGAATCATGGTGGGAATAGACTGTGTATGAACTGAAATTGAAGGAAGATAGTGTGGTTGTCCTCTTTCGTTGAGCTTCAAGCAATTATAGTTGTTGCAATAGTTTGGGATAACTCTTTCACTTCTTTAGAATTTAGTCTTGGAAACTAGAAGGATTCTATTACCTCTCCTTAATCATTCTCTTGCTACGTAAATCGAAGGAATTGATATAAGTGTTTAATTATGCCAATTTGAATGGAAAATTTTCAATGGGAAGAATGAGTTGGTGCTAGGGAATTGCTCATTAGTATTGTACTTTTTAAAGCTATTATGTTGAATCTGTAGACATGCACCTTGGAGAGATTGTATATCATCATGTATAACTTTGTAGAGATTGTAGATTGCTTGTATATCAACTAGCTTGTTGTAGTAGACTATATTGTAAAGTTTAGCAACTAAAAATTATTGCATAGAAAAGAAATTGTTTTGCAAATAGTGGTTAGTAGAGAAAATTCATTTATTTCTTATCTGTGTACAGAGGAATGTGCATTTAAGTGGAATTGACATCGTGACTAAGAATCATTAAGGAAGATAAAGCATTCAAGTCCAAATAGTAGTTAAAGAGGCATACCCTCAAACTACTTGTGATTGGAGAGACTTAAATTTCTACAAAGGTAAACCATTCATGCAACACTCTTTGTAGCTTGCAAACAATGAATTTTTGCAATAGTGTTTGTGAGTATCAAATTGAGTTGAATTGTAATTAGGTGCACTCTATTTTGTTTATGACACCCTTTCATTTTTTATTTGAAAATTTTTAGTATTTTTTTGAAAGGGTCGAGTTGAATTCATATTTTGAAATGCCAACATTGTGATCGAGTTGGCCATATGAAATACCAATGTTTTGGTCTTCACCCTTGTAATCATTATGGAAATCATACCAACTCTTCAAACAAATGCTTCATTTTGAAGAAAACTAAAAGAGAGAAGATTCACTATGGGTGGACTACTTCTTGGAAATGGTCATCAACTTCCAAGAAGATATATATATATATATATATATATGTGTCATACCGAAGAATTTGTTCTCGAGTAAGGACATCTCTTGCACTTGAGATATTTTCTTCTCCTCTCGTTGATCCTAACAGGGGGATGGTTGTCAGTTAGAAACAAGTGAGTTGGAACAAGCAAACCTAAACCAAATCCAAAGACATAGGAAGAATCGTGTACCGTTTTCCAGAGCCTCACGCCAATGCCACCTATCCAAGGTTAGAGTTGCATCTAGAACCAAACTCAGAGCCATGTTCCACTTGAGATTGATTTAGTTTGTGGTCTTGCTTATATCTCCTTTTTCCAAAGGGAACCATTGAACCCTAGATATATGTTCTAGAGGGAACCACTGAGTGCCAAGTTCCAAAGGGAATCTGTGAGTTAGAACTAGAGTTATTTCCAAGTTCCATAGTTTGTGGTCATTGTTGAACTATTATTTAGTATAATACATCGACATCTTCTAACCATCTGGTTTGTGGTCATCCCAAAAAAACCACTTGTTTTAGAGAACTCCTTATTTTCACTACTTAGCAAACAACTTCAACTTCTGCTAGCTTACTTGGTAAATTCGAATTTTCAAGTTGGAGATGTTTATCCTTTGGAAGTTGTCCACTTCTAGATTTTTCATCTCTCTTTTCTTGGACTCATATACACCCGTTTGAATTAAGGGGCAGAATGTTGGAAACATTAATCCTCTAGGGTTAATATTATTATTGTATAAATACTATTCACATTAAATGAAAACCAAGAGTCACAGTGGATAGGAACAACCATCAAGAGACCAATATATGCCTTGGAATGTGAATCCAAGGGTAATTGTGAAGGTATTTATATGTACATACATGGACAAGAAGTATGCATCAATAATTATTCATTTTATGTTGTGTGTTAAATAAATGTAACCGCGAAAGATATTCTAGATAGACTTGTCTATTGTATTATTGTATTCCTGCTTCGAGAGATGTCATTGATGTAATCGATAATTTAATAGTCATTGAAAGAGTCAACGTAAACCCTTACTATTAATTCAGCCTGGAAAGATCTAGAAAATAATATTTTATTGTAAAGTGTACAGGTCGGCCCAGTTAGGTGAGTCAAGCTAACCTAACTCGTAAAAAGGTCAAGTCACTTGTTAAGTATAAATAGGAGGTTGAGTTGCTCATTTTTATCACTCACATCACTCATCTCACTCACTCAAGTTCACATAGAAGAGAGAGAAGTTCGCACAAGTGAAGGAGAGAAGCTGATTTTTTCTTGGGGTTTAATCTTGTACTTATGAATTCTATATTGAGGAATTTTTGTCGAGGTTTTCTCCCTTATAGTATTCCTGAGAAAAATATTGTGTTATTTGTGTTTTTTGTGCTTGTATTTATTCGAGTGATTAGATTGTTTAATATTATTATGCTAAACAAGTGAAAAAACTAACATGGTTTCGGAGCAAGCCTGAAAGAAAACATCGTAAATCCTTCGCAATTGCATAAACTAGGGTTTCTTATTATGGGATATCTCTCCACATATCAGATGAAAAAGAGGGTGCATCTAACTCGCCTCACTAGGGCGCATCTTTCTATCAAAGCAGATTTCAATTCTGAGAATTTTCATTTTTGGGTCCACCACTACAGCTCGGAGAACTAGTGCATCAAGTTTTTGGAACATATGCTCACAGATTTGGGAGAAAGAGTACTTTTCTTAACTTGCCTTGAGGAAGCACATCTTTCCATCCAGTTAGTTTTCCAAGATCCCGAGGTTGGAAAATTAGGGTTTCTCTAAAAAACACTAGGTCAAAGTAGAAGTAGTTTTCAGAAGGACAACTTTACTGATAAGTACTGTCTCAATTCTATTTCCATTTGAGGTTCTCATATTGACACAATGACAAACAATACCAAGCTTGATGAGAACCTTGAAGGAGTTGAGAACTTCTAGGAATGGAAATATAGAATCATGTTCATTCTTGAAGAACATGACCTAGAAGCTTTTGTAAAAGAGGGACTTATAGAACCAAAAGGAGATGAGGCTAAAGCAAGACAAAAGAAGAATATGATCAAGGCTAAGAGGATCATAGCTTATTCTATCAAAGATCACTTGATTGCTCAAGTTTCCTCAAAGAATACTCCAAAATAAATGTTTGATGCTTTGACCATCTTGTTTGAAGGAAAGAACATTAATAGGAATATGACCTTGAGAAATCAACTCAAGGGTCTGAAGATCCTGAAGTCTGAGACTATGCATTCATACTTCTCCAGAGTATCTCATATCAAAGAACAATTAGAATCTATTGGAGACACGGTAGAAGACGATGAATTTGTGATGACCACTCTCAATGGTCTTCTGAGATATTGGGATCCCTTTGTTCATGGAATATGCTCTAGGAAAAGATTAATCATGTTCACACAACTATGGGAGGAGTGTGTGCAAGAAGAAGAAAGAATAGTTGTAAGAGAGGAGAAACTAAATGACAATGAAGATCAAGCCTGGGAAACTCATGCCAAAGGAGGAAGGAAAAGAAATAATGATCTACGTACTCATGGCCACTCTCCCAAAAGACCTCAAAGATCTCAAAGGAACAAGAGGGTCAAGAAATACTTCTCCTCAATTGAATGTTACTCTTGTCACAAGACATGACACATTGCAACAAATTGTCCATTCAAGTCTAGACAATCCAAGAAAAAAAATAAAAGATTTCATGGTCATGCAGCTAAAGATAGTGAATATGACGATGAAGTCAACCAGAGAAGATGAATATTCCAGTGAGGAATATGTAATAATCTCATCCCTCACGGGTTCAGTATCTCATGGAAGTGACACTTGTCTAGTGGACACTAGATCCTCAAAACACATGACGAGATAGAAGGATTTTCTTTCACATCTCATGCATAAAGATTCTCCACAAAGTAAAGCTTGGAGATGACTACCAATATCCTATCAAAGGAATGGGAGAGGTTACTTACAAATTGGACTCTGGAAAGTCCATGAACATGAAGGAAGTACTATATGTTTCAGGTTTGAAAAATAACCTTCTTTCTATTTCAGCATTAGATAAGAAAGGTCTTAGAATTGCATTTGTAGATGGTGAAGTTATTATGTGGCCAAAGGGGAAGATAATCAATGATGCAATTGTCATTGGGGTTGAAGAAGGAGACTCTATAAACGCAAGGGTTCATTCAGAAGGTTCCACCTCATAAGGTGAAGCTTGAAATGACCTTCAATATTACATAAAATGAGTAGGAGAATATCCTACAAAATTGGACTCTAGAAAATAAATAAATATCAATGCTCTATGAAAGAACTTCTCATCCATTTTAGCATTGTTTCTACTCTAGTACAAAGAACAAGTGATCTACGGTGTATAATACTTTCTCAACATTTCCGATCATAAGAAAGAAAGGCACAGGTCCTCAGAATCAGACGATGAAGTAGAACACACTGTCAGTGACTCCAGTAGTTCCTATAAGGAAGCAGAGATCAAGAGGGAGTCTACCCAACAACCAAACAAAGATAAGTATTTGAATTGTCATTTTCAGTATTGTCCAGTTGTGTACATATTTATATTCCTAGATTTATAATGTGCATTATGCATGTTAGAATGTATGCATGGTTGAACATAATAATACTAATATGCATGTGATGGGTAAGTAGCCTATGGTGTTGTACAACATTCCATTGCTACTTATCTAGAATGAAACCTCTGTGTTGACATATTGGGAGTAGTGAAAACTCTTAAAAACATTCCGGTAGAGATGGAAGGAACCTAGGAAGTTACCATATGAATATGGGATATGGATGAATGTTGTGTTGAAGCATTGGCTAAGATAATTGCATGACTGTGTGACCTATGCATAATAATTTGTCATTATTAATATGTTTTGGAAACTAGGAAATATTTCTAACCATGCAACTGAATTTGACTTGTAGGAAATATCGTGTACGATCACCTACAAATGAAGAATGATGATACTTGTTTCGATTTATGAAATCAAGCATACTACATAAGCACAAAGCAAGGGTTCTCTCAGAAAGAGGGAGTCAACTATGATGATATGTTGCTCTACTGCCCATACACACTTCCTTAGTGATGGATATTACACTAGGTAGATGGTGTAATCGAAGTAGAAGAAGATATTGAGCAACATCCAAGACTCATGACTCTCTAGAGAACCACATGTGTGCAGATTGAAAAAGACTTTGTACAGGCTCAGAAGGAACCCATGTGATATGATGATAAGCTAGAGAGATATCATAGATGATGAAACTATGATATTGCTATTATATTAAGATTTATTTGTTTCTGACAGGAGAAGACAAGCCCATCACTAAATGTAAGAAGAAGCTTGCTGCAGAATTTATGATGAAAGACCTTGGGATGATGTACTATTTTCTAGGTCTTGAAGAATGGAAATTCCCAGATGAGATTTTCCTAAGTCAAGGAAAATATATTGTTAGATCCTAAAAATATTTGGGATGTTGGATTGCAAGGCCATGACTACTCTAATGGTGACAAACTTGATGCTCTTGAATGATGCTTCATCAGAGATGGTATATGACATTGTGCAGATAGATTATTGGCTCATTGATGTATTTGACCAATACTAGATTAGACATATGTTTTGATATGAACACCTTGAGCCAGTATATGGTGGATCCCAGACATGTTAACCTAATTGCAGCAAAACATGTGATGAGGTACCTAAATGGTACATTGGACTATAGACTCAGATATGCATCAGATAGTGATTTCAGATTGTACGGATATACATACTCAGATTGGGATGGAAGTGTTGAAGATAAAAAAAACACTTCAAGATCTTTCTTTAGTTTGGGATCAGGTATGATCTCATGGCTCAGTAGGAATCAACCCTGTGTTGCTTTGAGTACAACAGAAGCTGAATATGTCGCAACATGTTAACCTTGTAGTGAAGCAATTTGGCTTCGCAAGATGTTGGCAAAATTGTTCAATCCAGAGATATATGTGACTGATATTCTCTGTGACAATTAGATTTGTATCAAGATGACATAGAATCAGGGATAATTTTAAGGATCCATACTTATTTAAAAGCGTATAAGCTTTGGCGAATCTTACCATTCTTAAAATGTCAACTATAAAATATTTGGCGATATTTTTCTACAAATATTTCAATTTCTAAGGATTTTATATACTTTATTTAGTAATTTGGCGATTTTTAGAGTGAAAAAACTTTACCCCATCAAAATTGGGCGAAACAAGGCTTCAAAAAATGCAAATTGGCGAATCTTTTTTTGGAAAAAAGCATGGAAAAATAGCCCATGGGCTAAATTTCGCCCCTAAAATTTTCCTTGCATAGAATCCGATGTTCCATGATATATCGAAGCATATCGAGATCAAGTTTCACTATATCCTGGATATGGTGCAGAAGGAAGTTGTAAATCTCAAGTATGTTCCCATAGAGGAACACGTTGTTGATGTGTTGACTAAGCCTCTATCTTGTATAAAGTTTGAATACTTTCGAGACAAGCTTGGTGTGGTCTGAAGGGACCTCCCTCGAAAGAGGGAGTGATATTATTCCAATACTTGCCAACTGAATATCAATACTTTTCGACAGATGTTATTCCAGTACTTGCCAACTAGTGATATTATTCCAGTACTTTCCGATTGAAGATTAGTACTTGCTGAGTGATGTTATCCTAGTAATTTATGACTCGTGATATTATTCCAGTACTTACCAATTGGTGATGTTATTCTAGTACTTTCCAACTGAATATTAGTACTTGCCGACTGATGTTATCCCAGTACTCTCCGACTAGCGATGTTATTCAAGTACTTGCCAAATGAAGATCAATACTTTTCAATTGATGTTATCCCAGTACTTGCCGACTTGTGATGTTATTCCAGTACTTGCCGACTAATGTTATCCCAGTACTTTCCTACTGGTGATGTTATTCTAGTACTTTCCAACTGAATATTAGTATTTTCCAACTGATGTTATCCCAGTACTTGCCGACTGGTGATGTTATTCCAGTACTTGCCAACTAAAGTTCAGTACTTGCCAACTGATAGTGTTATCCCAGTACTCACCGACTCATGATGTTATTCCAGTACTTCTCGACTGAATATCAGTACTTTCCGATTGATTTTATCCCAGTACTTGTCGACTGGTGATGCTATTCCAGTACTTTCTGACTAGTAGTGTTATCCTAGTATTTGCCGACTGGTGATGTTATCTCAGTACTTGCCAAATGATGATGTTACTCCAATACTTTCCAACGCATAGTGTTATCCTATTACTTTCTGACTGGTGATGTTATATCAGTACTTGTCGACTGATGATGTTACTCCAGTACTTTTCGATTGGTAGTGTTATCCTAGTACTTTTCGATTGGTGATTTTATCTCAATACTTTCCAACTGATGATGTCGTTGTTCCATTATTTACTTAGTGATGATGATTGATGTTGTTGTTCCAGTATTTGTTTACTGATGATTGATGTTGTTGTTGTTTTAGTATTTACTTACTGATGGTTGTTGTTCCAGTATTTGTTTACTGATGATTGATGTTGTTGTTGTTCCAGCATTTACTTAGTGATGATTTTTGTTCCAATACTTGTTGACTGATGATTGATGTTGTTTTAGTGTTCATACACTGATGATGATGTTGATGATGATATTCCAACAGATGATGATGATTATGTTGATGGTGATATTATAGCAGATGATGATAAAAATGTTAATGGTGATATTCTAGTAGATAATATTGATGTTCCAACAAATTCTTGCTGATGCTGAATATGTGTAATGTCCCTCAAATCCTGAATAAAAAAAAATTGTATCGGGTCTATTTATAGGTAAGACCTAATATTTACGTAAAATTAACTTCAGCACTGAGCTTAAATGCAAAGAATAACATGATGCTTGTAATAAAATTGTGATACTTTCTTCGATTGTTTGCATGACATCGATCTAGCATGATTTAGCTTAGTCTGTACCATTACATATTATTACGCTTTTATTTGTTTCATAAAATATTGTGTTTTGTTTATCTCATGAATCAATTTTCTATCTAAAAGTCTAGACCTGTGTTATTTTGATTTGTACGTCCTTTTGTAGATGAACTTGTTGACTGGCTTGTTGAATGCCCCGAGGCCCATCCATGGCTTGGTCTTACTTATCTTTTTAATGAGCTAATGCATAAATGGTTTTATTGCAAGTATCTTGTGCCATCGTTGGGTTGTATGGCCACAAGCTATGAGACATGTTGACCAATACTTACCAAGGAATGTTGATGTATATGTAACTTCGGAATGTATTTCACCTATGTATATTGTACTCCTATAGACATCTTATTATTTCTCTATACGGAAGTGTCGTCATTTGTATTGACAAGTGTCGCAAGTGTCGTAACTTGTTGTGATGGGTTATTAGACCACCAAGTGTGGGGTCGGCCCTGATTAGTATAACCATGGGTTATTAGACTGAGTTAGACAAGTGGGCCTTGCTAGGTTATTAGGTAGGTCAGGTCATGTATAAATAGAGTGCAGGAGGCACTCTATTTGATATTTCATTATTCACTTCTACACTACTCGGAAAGTGGCGCACTAGTGGAGGAGGAGGTTCAGCTGCTAGGAGGACTATCTCTATGTACTTTGGTTGTATCATTGCTCTTTCTATCTCTGAGAAAGTTGTGGGGTTTTTCACCTTTATGGTTTTCCCCAGTGAAACTCTGTGTGTCTATTGTCTCATATGATTGCTTGGTGTGATTGATATGCATTGTTATACTTGATATGATGTACATGTTATTCTCTCAGTAAAGATCCTAGCGTATGTTGAATTAATGCTAAAAAATTAACAAGGAAAAAGGGTCCTAAATCGTTACACTAAGGGAAATCAACATCCATGATCGAAGGATGGAGCGCTTATGTGCTAATACTATAGGCGTTGGGTAAAGTATTGAAAGGGTACTGGAGGCAGCTATGACATTAATTGAGGCCATGTGACAGCCCTATGGAAAGCATCCACGTTGGCTACAGTAAGCACAAGAAAATCTAAGCAATGCAGTATCAAAGTCATTCGACTCATTTTGGGTTTGGTTGTTTGCGAGGGAGAGCGAGGCTCTCTACTGCTCCGCTAGTTTGGGGCAGCCTGTGCATGACCAGAGCATAGCTCTTGGTCTGCGCATGCCCACAACTCAGGTATGTTGCGTTTTTAAGTCAAGCTTCTTACCTTTATTTATATATAGTATCTATTTCCATATTACTAACAGGTTGCGTGGCTATTGTTGCAAGTTAAGAAGAGGAATTCGTTGCTAGCTCCAGGGTTTATATGTTGTTGCAGAAGGGGGTCATCAGTGCAAGGTCTGGTAAGTCCTGGGTCAATGGAGTCACCTCAGCCCACTTCATGCTTGGTGTTTGCAATTTTAAATGGAAATGTAATGAAAATTTGACTGGCCGCTCAGTTGGAGTGACAAGGTCAATGAATGAGCTTTATTAGGACATTATGTCATACGAATTTCGTTATGTTGACTTTAGGGTTGAACATTCTCATTGTAAGCCCTCTGGGCATGTTCATGGTTGCTTATAGCGGACCTATGATGAATCCTTCACTTCAGGACTCTGTAATTTCTTTTGGTCTAGGTTGTAATCATTTTATATTGGAATTTGTTTATATTGAAATGCCTCACTAGGTGATGTGTAGGCCCAATATGCGTTTTTAACAGGGTTCTATAATTGGGGCTTTCAGGCTTAAATTCTGAATCTAAATAAAATGCAGTATAATCACTATTTTGTATTCTATTTGTATTCCTTGATGAATCGCTTCAGTTTATTGCTTTTACTATTCATCTAGGGTTCTACTATGCTTATTGTTGGTTATGCCGTGAGTCTATCCTCGTTGTCTTGGTTGGTCTATAACTAACTCGCTGACGGTAAAACTACTATGGTTCTATTGCTTAACTTTTGCAATTTCTCAACATATTTGATTCTTCGTTTACTGTTCTACAAGGTATGAGAAAAGCCCTACTTGCAATTTATATGTTCTTGTTTTATCAATGATACAATAATGGAACCCTTGCCGAATGCTTCAGCGAAGGCTTTGTGTATTTGACTTCGTGTTTATATTCATGTTCCTTTAATTATTCTGTATGAGAGTCTTCGTTAGTTTCTAGGACTTTACTTACTTTATTTATGAGATTTGGTCTCACTGATCTACACTGGAAGCATGATCTCTATCTATATGGGAGTCTTCGTTAGTTTCTAGGACTTTACTTAGTTTATTTATGAGATTTGGTCTCACTGATCTACACTGGAAGCATGATCTCTATCTATGGGTATTCATACTATTCAGGGGGCTTGATCCCTGCGTTCTATTTGATGACTGAGGTTTATGTGTGTTGATTTTCTGTTTTCACAACTGTAGGTGTTAGGGCAAAGCCCTAACTCTAATTTGTAATTTTCTTTTAACTGTTTAAATGTAAAAGCAGTGACGCCTTTGCCAACGTTGTTGCGTGTCTCGTAAAGCAAGGCTAATTCCAATAAATATTGGAAGTGTGGCAATCGTGGAATGAAGGTTCGAAGGGATTCAATCCCGAGGCCGTGAGAAAATGACTCTATGTTTTCAATGACTGTATGTGTATGCCTTGAATCCATATGGTATAAGCTATGATTAAAATAATAGAGTAAGAGTGTTTTTGATGACTTAGTTTTAATGATAGGAAGTGCTATACGATTTTCCCGATGTCTATAGAGATCCTGGAGGTGAAAGCTCTTGTTTAAGATCTGTTTACAATATATATAATTTTTTCATTTTGGTCCTCATATATGAATTCTGTTTTTTTTAAGCCATAATTCTTATGTTATATAAACTTTGTTTGTCCATATGTGTAGGAACTATAAGAGCTCCGTGTGAATATATAATGGTATAATGGTATATTCCGGATTATATATATCTTTTATAATTAAGTGATTGCTAACCCTACAATATTGGGTAATATAATGGAGTCCTATTAATAATAAATTGTATGAGGGAAGTGTTAAGAGGTAAGAGCTAATGTATGATATTTATTTATAATTAAATTAAGATTTATATGAGACTTGTGTGGAAATATGATAGTTATGTTTTGGTATATAAATGAGATCTATGTATGAGTTACATAGTTTGTTTACTAATTTATACGACATGCATACTTAATATAATTATTGTGTTCATTTAATATTTACCATTTATAAGTATATATTAAATAAACGAACCAGAGTTTAGGGAACTACCCAGAATCCTAATCTTGGGATTCTCTTTCTATGTATGGATAATATGGGAGCTTTCTCCTTATTAATTATCAACAACTTGAAATCATGGCTAACTATTTCTGCCAATGATCTTATGAGAAAATGAACATTCTAATTCTAATATTCAGTGAATATGACAAATAAATTAGAAGCGGTAGATCTGATAGAAACATGAATGAAGTAATATTTTAGGAAGCCTTTATGCATGTATTAAATTTAGCACAAAAACTTTATGAAGATGATATAACCTAATAATGTTGATCCATAACATAAATTTCTGAGACATAATAATTGAAGAAAAACTTCAGATACTTATCAGTATATTGTTGCAATCTGACTGACTTAGGAATTGTCACGTTCCACCCAACGATAGACCTCAACCTGTTCCTGGATTGTTCCACAGGTCACCCCCGAGCTGAACTGAGCATGACAAGAATATAGAAGGCCTAGGGTAGATTTGCTATCTTCTTTACTACAACAGAGTAGTCACAAGGTCCGTTTACCAGCCCTTGGTGTGAATATTTCTTAATAACTTCCCCTATTTTCCCGATAGTCCTCTTTCTAGGACACACCAGATATCAGAAATCCAATGTTTTAGCGCTCAGATTCACGGTTGAACCCTTAATGAACTTGGAAAAAACATTGCCCCTGCAAAGTTCCTCTCTCTGCTATTTATAAACTTTTATGAGAACAAGGCTACTAGGAATTAGGTTTTTGCTCACTCACTTATCTAGCTGACACACTAGCATTTCTGTTTTTATCTTTAATTACAAATTTATTTCATTTTAATTCTCACAATTTATTTTTATCTATAATTAATTAAATCAAACTTTTACTCACCTAACAACTAGTTTGAACTTTAGTTATCAGCTATTGACCATTCTAACTCTTGCATGCTCAGTCCCTCTTTGAGTGGAAGTCCCCGTCAGTTAGAAAGAATAAAATAATAATAGTTTTGAGTATTAAATAAATTATCAATGGATTATTGATGATCCAGATCTCCCACCTCAACATCAGTTAATCAGTATGAGTTTAAGTGCTCCAGAGCATTACTACTCAACACTCACTCAACTAATAGTGCTCCAGATCCCACTTGCCTCAACACTATGCACAATAATTCAGATGTTCCAGAGCTCACTTTCTCACATCATTAAATAATTTTGGTGCTATTCAGAGCTCACTTGCTCAACACTCAAAATAACCACATAGGTGTTTCCAGATTTCTTTTTAACTCAACACCTGTCCAACATCAATTAAGTTTATAACAATAAATAACTGTAAAAATAAAATAGTCTTTTCTTGTGATATTACATCCCTCCCCGCTTAGAAAAAACACCATCACGGTGTTAGAGACTTGAACTGAAATCATGAAACAAGGAGGGGTAGGCCTCTTTCATTGTGGTCTCATTCTCCCATGTGGCCTCTTCGGAACCGAAATGCTTCCATTGCACTTTTAGGTGAACAATGGTTCGCTTTCTAAGTGACACTTTTCTCTTTTCCAGTATATGAAGGGGTTCCAGTACAAACTCCCTTTCTTATTCTACCTGTAACAATGACCAATAAATTACATGCTTAGTATCATAAACATATTTCTTAAGTAATGATGCATGAAAAACATTGTGAACTTTTACATGTGTAGGCACCGCTAGTTCATAGGCCACTGGCCCTTTCTTGTCCAATATTTCTAATGGCCCGCAAAACTTGGGAGCTAGTTTCCCGCATTTGCACAAGCTTAATGAGATTCTATTATCTTTTAATTTTAAGTAAACATGTTCCCCAACTTGATACTCTTTTTCCTTTCTTTTTCTATCTGCATAGATTTTATGTCTGTCCTATGCCTCTTTCAAATTCTCTTGTACTTTTACAACGAGTTGTTCTAGATCTTTTAAAAGATCTGGCCCCAACATGATCCGATCCACCGGGATGTCCCAAGTTACCGGTGTCCTACATTTTCTGCCATATATTATTTCAAAGGGGATCATTTTGGATGAGGTTTGAAAACCATTGTTGTACGCAAATTCTGCAAGGTGTAAATATTCTTCCCATTGGTTAGGATTATTCATTATGTACATCCTAAGAATATATTCTAGTATCTGATTTACCCATTCTGTTTGTCCATCTATTTGTGGATGATAAGCAGTGCTAAATTTTAATTGTGTCTCCAATCTAGAAAAAAATGACCTCCAAAAATTACTTGTGAACTTGGTATCCCTGTCTGAGATAATGGCTTTTAGTATCCCATGCAGTCAAAAAATTTCTTTTAGCAAAATGTCTGCAATGTTAACAACCTTGTAGGTAGATTTTACCAGGATAAAGTGTGTAGACTTAGATAGTTTTTCTACTACAACCATGATTGAGTCATTTTGTTTCTTTCTTTTTGGTAGGCCTGTGATCAAATCCATGCTGATTACCTCCCATTTCCACTCCGGAATGGGCAAGGGTTGCAGTAGTTCTGTTGGGTGTTGGTGTTCTTCTTTAACTAATTGAAACTCTTAACACTTGGCAGTAAACAATGCCATGCCAAATTTTAATTTTGGCCATAAATAATATTTCTTTACAACTGATATCATTTCTTGGTATCTCAGATGCCCAGAATAAGGTTTTTGGTGAAATTCAATTAATATATCAGACCTGATATTTTCATTTTCAGGGACATAAAGTTTGTTTTTCGACCAAAGTAATCATGTCTCGTTGATTTTATAATCTTTTTGTTGTATAAACAATCTTTCTTCTTGTATTTTCTATAGTATTTCAATGTAAAAACCATCATTTTTAGTTGTTCTCCTGATTTTATCATGCAAATCATAACTTGTTTGACTTATCGTCACCTCTTGAATTAGGTGAATTTTGTGACTTAACGCATTTGCAATTTTATTCTCCTTTCCTTTGATGTGTTTTAGTTCAAAATTGTACACATTAAGGAAATCCGACCACCTAGCTTGTCTAGCATTTAAATCTGGCTTATCGAAATGGTATTTCAAACTCATGTTATCAGTTTTGAGGAGAAATTTATTTCCCATGAGGTAGTGCCTCCACATTTTCAATGTGTGGATAATGGTAGCTATCTCAAGGTCATGTGTCGGATAGTGCTTTTCGTGTTCTTTCAATTTTTGTGATTCATAACAGATCACAAATTCATTTTGCATAAGGACTCCCCCGAGTCCTTCCTTACTTGCGTCAGTGCAAACCAAAAAAAATCCATCCAGATTTGCCATCTTAGTATGGGGGCAGTTGTTAATAGATTTTTTAATTTCTAAAAACTCTCTTCGCACTTGGTTGTCCATAAAAACTTACTCTCCTTTTTTTGCAATGATGTCATAGGAAATGCAATCCTAGAGAAGTTCCCAATCAACTTTCTATAGTAACCTGCCAATCCTAAGAATGATATGATGTTTGTGACATAGGTAGGTGTAGGCCATTCTTCGATAGCTTTGATCTTTTCCATATCTATAGCAATGCATTTTTCGGAGATGATATGACCTAGGTATTGTATTTGAGGTATGGAAAAATCACACTTACTAAATTTGGCATATAGTTGGTGCTCTCGTAGGATTTGTAATACAATCTTGAGGTGTTCCTTATGTTCTTCCTCGTCCTTAGAGTAAATTAGTATATCGTCAATGAACACTCGCACAAATTTGTCTAAGTACTTACTGAAAATGTTGTCCATCATGCACATGAAGATTGCTTGTGCATTAGTTATCCCAAAGGGCATCACCACAAACTCGTAGTGACCGTACCGGGTCCTAAAAGAAGTTTTGTTTATATCTTCGTTTCAGATCCTCACTTGATGGTATCCGAACCGTAAGTCAATCTCGGAGAATACTCTTTCTCCTCTGACTTGATCAAATAAATCATATATCCTTGGGAGTGGGTATCTATTCTTTATGGTTAATTTGTTCAATTGTTGGTATTCGATGCACATCCGCATCGTACCATCCTTCTTTTTCACAAAGAGTATGAGTGCTTCCCATGGGGATACACTAGGTCGTATGTACCCTTTGACTATTAGCTCTTGATATTGTAATTTCATCTCAACTAACTCAAGGGTACTCATGTGTCAAGGGGATTTTGAGACTGGTACCGATTCAGGTACTAGTTTTATGGAGAAATCCAGATCTCTCTTCGGTGGTAACCCTGGTATTTCTTCCGAAAAAAACATCTTTGTATTCTTCTAGGATAGGGAAATAGATATTCATTTTATTGCGCTAAGAGGCGCTCTACAACCTAGTATGGGGGAGATCTTGTTAGTCGAGTGTTTGTCGAGTTTGTTGATGTCGAGCAACAAAATAATACAAAGTAAACAAAAAAAGAATAATACAAAGTAAGAAGTAATAAATATTATGTTGGCCATAAACAAAAAAGAATAATACAAAGTAAAAAGTAAATATGATACTTAAACTAGAGACTTTAGAGCTTAGGATTAGGTGGTAAATATTATGTCGGCCATAAACAACAAAGAATAATACAAAGTAAAAAGTAAATATGAAACTTAAACTAGAGAGTTTACTTTTTACTTTTAAAACAAAGTAAAAAGTAAATATGAGACTTTAGAGTGTTTGTCGAGTGAAAGTAATAAATATTATGTCGTCCATAAAAAAGTGGCTCAGGTTTTGCACCCAAGGAGCTATTCAAGGAGAGGTTTGCACCTCCAGAGATTTGATCCCTCTCGGCGCTTGATAGAGCCTAGGATTTGGATCTAGGATTGTAAGTTATGAATGTTGACTGCATATTGTTTGCAACCCTTTCTTACACATTTTTTTACTTGTAATCCTGAAATTTGTTGGATAGAAACTTTCTTGGGTATACCTTGTACCTTCCTCTGGTTTCCTTGTTTGTTCGTGCATGTGAAAGTTTTGTTTAGGTAATCAAGCATGACATGATGTTGTTCTAACCGGTCCATGCCTATCAATAGGTCGTATGCACCTAAAGGTAAAATGTTTAAGTTTGCCTCGGTTTGAAAACCATTCATGTCAAGACTCAAGCGGGAAACTTTTAACAAGTTCATAAATCTTTCTTTTTGTTCCCGTGGCTAACTGTACCAGCCATGGTTTAATATGTTTTACTTTGTTCAATTTGCAATTTTCAACAATTTTAGGAGAAACATAACTACGGAAAGCCCCCAAATCAATCAAAATGGAAAAATGTATGTTTGAAATTTTACCTTCTATTTCGACCATTGTGGATTGATGGTCCGCTTTCCTGCCCTCCAAGGAAGCACATATCTTGGGTGTTCGTGCCATGTCTTCTATTGTTTCCTCTTCTTGTAGATTGTTGAGAGCTATGGTGTCTTTATTGTTTGAGAAATCCCTGTAGTAATGGGGTCCTTGACACCCCCAACATCTGCCCGGTATAGGGGTTGTCCTAGTCCCTCTATCCACTGTAGGTTTATTAACACTTTGTACTGGATTGTTTGACTGTGTCCTGAACTTTGAGAAATTTCTGTTAGCTGGAAAGATGTAGGTGGTTTGAACCCTCTCATTCGGTTGTTGAAAGATGAACTTATGTTTTCCTTCTTCTTATTTATGGTCTCACTTCTATGTTGATTGTGCTCATAGCAAAGCCTAGCTTTGTATAAGGCCATTTTTAACGTCTTGGGGGTGCATCAAATTCAATTTTGTCCATGTAGTATGTTGGGAGGCACCCTAAGAACTATTGTATCTTTACTTTATCATCACTTACATAGGGTACATAGTGTAGTAGATCTAGGAATATTTTGATTAATGCATCCATGGTAAGGGAATTCAGTTGCAACTCATGAAATTCCTTTATCTTCTTATCAAAGAACCTTTCTAATATATATTTTTCTTGAAATAATTTTTTGAATATCTTCCATATGAGTTCTGTTCTTTTTATTTTCTTATAATGTTTTAAATCTTGCCACCATATGGTAGCATTACCATTCAAATTGTATATAGCCAAACGGGCCTTCGTATAGCTGGAATACTGATGTACCTAAAAGTACTTGGTCATCCCTAACATCCATTCTTCGGCTTTCTCTCTCGAATCCAAGTCTCCTTCAAAAGTTGGTGCCTTAATTTTTCGAAACTCTCCGTGCAAGTTGTCCTCTCTCTTGTATTTCTTCTTGCAAGGAGATGAGGCATAAGAATATGAAGAGTGCTCAAATTCCTGGTCATAAGAGTTGGATGAGTTGAAGTGTTTTGGTGACTCCTCAAGTTTCCTAAAATCTGGGCTACTTTCTCTCTTTTTGCGGTGTTGTTTATTCGTGTTTTTGTTTGCTGAGTGGGTTGTCTTCCTATGAGTTCTCTTTCTGGTTAAGGTTTGTAGTAGTGCCTCATTTACTTCATGTTGTTCATGTCTCTCATTCAAGTTATCTTTCTCGAAGCTACGGAATTCTTCCTGTAGGCTATGTATCGCTTTCAGTAGGCCCGAAGTCTTGACTCCTATGAGACTATCGTTTAGTTCAATTATCAGTTCTTGTTCCTGAGGTGGTGAATTCAGGTTTCCATGTTGAGTGTCTTCTCTCTCAACATTCATTGATAGGCCTCGAGGTTTTGAAACTGGGCTCTGATACCACTTGTAATGTCCCTCAAATCCTAAATAAATAAATAAATTGTATGGGTTCTATTTATAGGCAAGACCTAAGATTTACTTAAAATTAACTTCAACAGTGAGTTTAAATGCTAAGAATAACATGATGCTGGTAATCTAAATGTGATACTTTTGTGCATGACATCAATCTAGCATGATTTAGCTTAGTCTGTACCATTACATGTTATTACGTTATTATTTGTTTCGTAAAATAATGTGTTTTGTTTATCTCATGAATAAATTTTCTGTCTAAAAGACTAGACCTGTGTTATTTTGATTTGTACGTCCTTTTGTAGATGAACTTGTTGACTGCTTGTTGAAGGCCCCGAGGCCCATCCATGGCCTGCGCTTACTTAGTCTTTTAATGATCTAATGCATAGATGGTTTTATTGTAGGTAGCTTGTGCCATCGTTGGCTTGTATGGCCACAAGCTATGAGACATGTTGACCAATACTTACCAAGGAAAAAGGGTCCTAAATCGTGACACTAAGGGAAATCAACATCCATGTTTGAAGGATGGAGCGCTTATGCGTAGCACTATAGTATCTGGGTAAAGTATTGAAAGGGTAGTGGAGGCATCTATGACATTAATTGAGGCCATGTGACAGCTACATGGAAAGCATCCATGCTGGCTAGGGTAAGCAAATGAAAATCTAAGCAATGCAGTATCGAAGTCATTCGACTCATTTTGGGTTTGGTCGTTTGTGAGGGAGAGCGAGGCTCTCTGCTGCTCCAATGGGTTGGGGCAGCCTGCGCATGACCAGAGCATATCTCTTGGTCCGCGCATGCCCACAACTAAGGTATGTTGTGTTTTTAATTCAAGCTTCTTACTTTTATTTATATATACTATCTATTTCCAGATTGCTAACACGTTGCATGGCTATTGTTGCAGGTTAAGAAGAGGACTTCCTTAATAGCTCCAGGGTTAATACGTTGTTGGAAGAGGGGCTCATAAGTGCAAGGCCTGGTAATTCCTGGGTCAATGGAGTCTCCTTATCCCACTACATGCTTGGTGTCTGTGATTTTAAATGGAAATGTAAGGAAAATTTGACTGGCCGCTCAGTTGGAGTGACAAGGTGGATGAGCGAGATTTATTAGCGCATTCTGTCATACGAATTTCATTATGTTGACTTTAGGGTTGAACATTGTCATTGTAATCCCTCTGGGCATGTTCATGGTTGCTTATAGCAGACCTGTGATGAATCTTTCGCTTCAGGACTCTGTAATTTATTTTGGTCTACGTTGTAATCATTTTATATTGGAATTTGTTTCTGTTGAAATGGCTCGCTAGGTGATGTGTAGGCCTGATAGGATTTTTTAACAGGGTTCTGTACAGTGTTCTATAATTGGGGCTTTCGAGCTTAAATTCTGAATCTAAATAAAACGCAGTACAATCGCGATTTTGTATTCTATTTGTATTCCTTGATGAATCGCTTCAGTTTATTGTTTTTAATGTTCATCTAGGGTTCTACTATGCTTATTACTGGTTATGCCCTGAGTCTATCCTCGTTGTCTTGGTTGGTCTGTAACTAAATCGCTGACGGTAAAAGTACTGTGGTTCTGTTGCTTAGCTTTTGCAATTTCTCAACATATTTGATTCTTCGTTTACTGTTCTATAGGGTATGAGCAAATCTCTACTTTCAATTTGTATGTTCTTTTTTTATCAATGATACAGTAATGGAACCCTTGTCAAACGCTTCAGCGAAGGATTTGTGTATTTGACTTAGCGTTTATATTCCTGTTCCTTTAATTATTCCGTATGAGAGTCTTCGTTAGTTTCAGGGACTTAGTTTATTTATGATATTTGGTTTCACTGATCTACGTTGGAAGCGTGATGACTAAGGTTTATGTGTGTTTATTTTCTGTTTGCACAACTGTAGGTGTTTGGGAAAATCCCTAACTCCAATCTGTAATTTTCTTTTAAATATTTGAACGTAAGAGTAGTGAGAAAATGACTCTATATTTTCAATGACTGTATGTGTATGCCCTGAATCCATATGCTCTAAGGTATGATTAAAATAATAGTTTAAGAGTGTATTTGATTACTTAGTTTTAATTATAGGGAATGCTTTACGATTTGCTTGATGTCTATAGAGATCCTGGAGGTGCAATCTCTTGTTTAAGATTTCTTTACAAAATATATATAATGTTCGTTTTGGTTAATACAGATCATTTTGATCTTATTTAAATAGATCGTGGGTCCTCATATATGAATTCTATTTTTTTAAGCCATGATTCTTATGTTATATAAACTCTGTTTGTCCATATGTGTAGGGACTATAAGAGCTCTGCGTGAATATATAATGGTATAATGGTGTATTTTGTATTATATATATCTTTTATAATTAAGTGATTGCTAACCCTACAGTATTGGGTAATATAATGGATTCCTATTAATAATAAAGTCTATGAGAGAATTTTTAAGAGGTAAGAGCTAATGTATGATATTTATTTATAATTAAATTCTGATTTATATGAGATTTGTGCTGAAATATGATAGTTCTGTTTTGGTATATAAATGAGATCTGTGTATGAGATATACAGTTTGTTTACTAATTTATAGGACATGCATATTTAATATAATTATTCTGTTGATTTAGTATTTACCATTTATAAGTATATATTAAATAAACCAACCAGAGTTTGGGAATCCTAATCGTGGGATTCTCTTTCTATGTATGGATAATATGGGAGCTTTCTCCTTATTAATTATAAACAACCCGAAATCATGGCTAAATATTTCTGCCAATGATCTTATCAGAAAATGAACATTCTAATTCTAATATTCAGTAAATATGACAAATAACTTATAAGCGGTAAATATGATAGAAACATGAATGAAGTAGTCTTTCAGGAAACCTTTATACATGTATGAAATTTAGCACAAAAACTTTATGAAGATGATATAACCTAAAAAATGTTGATCCATAACATAAATTTCTGAGACATAATAATTGAATAAAAACTGCAGATACTTATCAGTATTTTGTTGCAATCTGACTGACTTAGGAAATTCCATGTTCCACCCAACCATAGACCTCAACCCGTTCCTCGATTGTTCCACCAGTCACCCTCAAGCCAAACTGAGCATGACAAGAATATAGAATGCCTAGGGTAGAATTGCTATCTTCCTTACTACAACAGAGTAGTCATAAGGTCCATTTACCAGCCCTTGGTGTGAATCTTTCTTTATAACTTCCCCTATTTTCCCCAAAGTACTCTTTCTGAGACACACCAAATATTAGAAATTCGATGTTTGAGCGCTCAGATTCACGGCTGAACCCTCTAGTGAACTTGGAAAAAAACTTACTCTTGCAAAGTTCCTCTCTTTGCTATCTATAAACTTTTATGAGAATGAGGCTGCTAGGGAATTAGGTTTTTGCTCACTTGGTTATCTAGCCAACACACTAGAAGTTCTGTTTTTATCTTTAATTACAAATTTAGTTTATTTAATTCTCACAATTTAGTTTTATCTTTAATTAATTAAATCAAACTTTTACTCACCTAAGAGCTAGTTTGAATTTTAGTTATCAACTATTAACCATTCTAAACTATTGCATGCTCAGTCCCTCTTTGAGTGGCAGTCCTAGTCAGTTAGAAAGAATACAATAATAATAGTTTTGAGTATTAAATAAATAATAAATGGATTACTAATGCTCGAGATCTCCCAGCTCAACATCATTTAATCAGTATGAGTCTAAGCGCTCCAGAGCATTACTACTCAACACTCACTCAACTAATAGTACTCCAGAGCCCACTTGGCTCAACACTATGCACAATAATTCAAATGTTCCAGAGCTCACTTTCTCACATCATTTAATAATTTTGGTGCTATTCAGAGCTCACTTGCTCAACACTCAAAATAACCGCATATGTGTTTCCATAGTTCTTTTTAACTCAACATCTCTCCAACAACAACTAAGTTTATAACAATAAATAACTATAAAAATAAAATAGTCTTTTCTTGGGATATTACATGATGTTGATGATTATGTTCCAACAGATAATTTTTATTATACCCCAGACATATGATGATGTTCCAAAAAAGTTCTACTACATATAGAGATTCACAAGTCAGTTGGACAACTGTTGATGTTGCGTGCATAATATATTATAGATATGCTTGTTTACTGTATTATTGTATTCCTCCTTCATGAGATGTCATTGATGTAATTGATAATGTAATACTAATTGAAAGAGTCAATGTAAACACTAACTGTTAGGTCGTCCTGGAAATATCTAGAAAATAATATTTTATTTTAAAGTGTACAGGTGGCCGAGTTAGGTGAGTCAAGACGACCTAATTAGAAAAAAGGTCATGTCACTTGTTAAGTATAAATAAGAGGTTGAGTTGCTCATTTGTATCACTCACATCACTCATCTCACTCACTCAAGTTCGCATAACAGAGAGAGAAGTTCGCACAAGTGAAGGAGAGAAGTCGATTTTGTCTTTGGGTTTTATCTTGTACTTGTGAATTCTATATTGAGGAAATTTTTTCGGGGTTTTCTCCCTTGTGGTTTCCCTGAGAGAAATATTTTGTTCTTTGAGTTTGTTGTGCTCGTATTTATTTTAGTGATTAGATTGTTTAATTTTATTATGCTAAACAAGTGAAAAAAAATAACGGTGTCTTGTTCTTGTATTTATTGCCAATAATTCCTAGGTACTCCAATAGTTTAAATTTAAAATCATAGAAAACTTTATCAAACTTTGTGGACCAACTGGTACAAAGTGCACTTGCAGTGGATGCTTTGAATAAGGTGCTTTTTTCGATGCTCATTCAATAAATATATGAAGCACTTAACCAAAAATTGGATAATTAAAATCCTACTCAACTTATCGAATTAGACAATCAGAAGGCCATCTTACAACAAGTTGGTGATGGAAATATTATAACTATAAAAGCTTTATTAAAGAGGATAACTAGTTACATTCAGTTGGGGAAGCTATAAGATAAAAAAAAATTTACCCAATAAAAATATATAAATAAAATTTATATTTATAAATTTAATTAATTTGTAAAAAAAGATTATTAACAATAAAATAAAGACTTAATATTTTATGTGTTAAACTTTTAAAATAGTATTTTTTCTCAAACTTTTGTGGCGGTAAGAATAATAGTTAAAAATGGTTGTTAATATATCCTCCATAGGGTGAGTGAGATGAACAAAAGTTTGCTCACACAAAAATTACCAAAATATTTGGAATCTTGAATAATCCATAATAAATAATGAGTAAAATATACGAATATGAGATATGATATATTACAACTTGAAAGTTCGATATATATATGACACTTTATAAATGGTTATGTCTTTTCTATAAGACACTTATTTTATGAAACCTCTTCATTAATTAATTAATTATTGTTATTATTGTTATTTATTATTATTATTTAATATGTGTGTATATGTTATGTATGTTACATTGCATTTCTCTTAAACATGTTTTGTCCTCAAAGAATAGTTTATTGTAATACTTTGTCCTGTTTCTTGTAATGACTTTTCATGATGTTGTGAGCTTGGAACTGTGATATTAGATGAAACCAAGCCGTATAATCTTCGGATTCTTGAACTAATTTGTTGTATTTTATGGGAAGTGATCCATCCCAAATATACCTTCATTGGAGTTGTTTGATGATCGACTGCTCGTATAGAACTTCTCATTTTAGGATTCCTAAATAGAATTGAAACATTCCTTTTTGAGGTGCTAGGAAACTTTTTCTTTTTTTTCAACATTGAAATCCATATTCTTGAGTTTTTTGAAAATTTCGTCAATATCTCTTTTTATTGGTCCAATAATTATTATTACTATTATTAGAAGTAATGATAATATTATACCAATATGGAATACATTGAACTTTTAAAACCAAATAATAATAAAATTCCAATAAACCCAATAATATATATATATATATATATATATATATAATAAAATTTTGAATCTTTCTCTTTTTTGTAATATTAAAGGGTTACTTTATATTCCTTTTAGCTCACGATCAGGTTTATATATATATTACTCTTTGGAAAAACCACGTGTTGGTTTTATAAAACCATGTATTCGTTTTACTTTTTTTGTCTTTTTCCTTTCAAGTGTTTTCTTTCTTCTTTCTTCTTTTTCTTTTTAACTTCTTTTTTTTAAACTTTTTTTTTCTTTCCCAATTTCTTCTTATTTGCACACAATAATTAATTACTTCGAATTGATGGCCAAAACCCCAATTAGAAAAATTTTAATAATGGCCAAAGGTCGGATCTCTGATACCAAATGAGATGAACAAACGTTTTCTCACACAAAGATTACCAAAATATTTGGAATATCGAATAAGCCATAATAAATAATTAGTAAAATATATGAATATGAGATATGAGATATTACAACTTGACAGTTCGGATATATATACTGCCATTTATTAATGGTCATGTCTTTTCGATAAGACACTTCTTTTATAAAACCTCTTTCTTAATTAATTAATTATTGTTATCATTATTATTTATTTATTATTATTTAATATTTGTATATATATTATGTATGTTATACTGAAGAGAAAAATGACATGTCCCTCCAAGAAGGATTGGGTCTAATTGGTAAGGTGACGATCATTAACTGGAATAAGAGGATGACCATTCACATTGCAACCAAATTCATTAGGAAGGTAGTAGTGCCAAGAACCTAATTTAAGCTTCATGGACATACAAAATGAGTAGTTTTTATGTAATCCTATATGTGCACTTAATATAAAAAAATTATATTTATATATAAAGATAAATAAAGCACAGGTTTACATTTACATAGAATATAAATATTTAAATATAATATTTACAACAAAATAGTGTTACTCCTATTTTTACCTTTATCCATTCTAAAATATCAAAAAGTTTACACCTCAATATATTTGATCTTTATTATTGTTTTATCAATTTAAAGTTAATATTGATTTAACTTGGTTTTAGAGGAAAAAAAATGAATTAAACAAAAGAAAAGTAACAAGCTAAAGCAAATCATTTCAATTTCTTTACATTTTCTTTATAAATTCCTCCATCTTTTTCATCAACTTCAATAACTAGAACTTGGTTGGGATGAGCTCCAGTATTACTAAAGTTACATCAATTTTCATTGCAATCCATAAAATTTACTCAAATTAACATTAACCAAGCATAAAACTAACCAATTTCAAATGAAAATTTTATTTTATCTTCTTTAACATTTTCCTAAAAAATTACTCCATATTTTCAAACTGTTCCTAAACAAGTTGACTAAAAGACCACTAAAATTTAGGTGGGATGAGTGTGAAATAATATTACAGGATCAATTTTCATTTTCATTGTTAAAATTTTCTAAAATTAATATCAACCAAACTGAAAATTAATCCAATTAAAAATTTACTAAATATCATAGTAATCAATCTAAAAAACATGTGGCTCATTAACATCAAAGCCTTAGTAAATATATGGAGTTAATACGAAGATATATTTTACAAAACCAATTATAAATATTTTTTATAAAGTAAACATGGTTACTCAAAAACATGTAGACATTTTTAGCTCTGCGAATTTTTAGATTTATAAAAGATAAATTCGCATATATTTTAGATAGTATCTTTTCTTGCTTTATTCATATTCGTCCAGTTTTGTAAGAACAAATTTATTTGTTCATCATAATTCTCCTTTGGAAATGTAAAAACTATTATGGGAAAAATAACACAAAGGTGTGCAATTCTTCCCAAGTCTTCTTACTTAGGGGTAATTTCTTTAGAGGTTGCTATCAAGGCCTAGTATTGTGTTACTAAAAAAAATGTGATAACTCTAAATTAATTATCTTATTAACAAAACAAAACAAAATAAAAACAAATAATATGGAATAAACAAATAGAGTGAAGATATAAAAAGAATTGTTAGAAATAAAAGATAAATTCACTTATATTTCTTAGTATATTTTCTTCTTTATGAGCTTTCTTCATATTTGTCTAGTATTTAAAAAAAAAAAAAAATTGTTCATCATCATTCTTATTTGGAAATGTAAACTATTATGGGAAAAATAACAAAAAGGTATGTAGCTCTTCCCACTTGAAGGGTGACTGTTTTAAGGTTGCTTCAAAAGACTAGAATTGTGTTGCTAAAGAAAAGGTGATAATTCCAAATTAATCCTACAAGATCTTGTTGGAAAAAGAAAAAGAAAATAAAAACAAATAACATGAAATAAACAAATAGGGTGAAGATATGCAAACCAAAACAACAATTAGATGCTAGAACCAATTTAGATTGCCCAATTGTCGAGCTTGTTACGGGTAGTGTCATATGGACGTGAAAGCTTCAATGGAAGCAAAAAATATCCCTTAGGGAGGTATTTTTTGTCCACACTAAATGCTAAATAAATTAAAGAACAAATGAGAGAAGCACTTGCCTCTTGGAGGAGGGTGGCAAGGGAGCTTGGGGAATTCCAATAGGTGCAGAAAGAGGTGAACTATGAGGAAGTATCAACACAATTCCAACAGGATAACCTTGCTTTGATTTTCTCTAGTTAGATGGATTCCCATGGCTTCCGTTTATAGGCCAAGAGGTGGCCAAGAAATCTCTAGATCCAAGAGTGAACTCCTTCACTTCATGAACTAGCTCCAAAGTTCGCAAAGGGGGCTATTCAATCCTTGAAGAGCCAAAGTCGAATTTTTGTTGGTGAGGGATCTTTCATGAGCCTTAAATGGGAAGTGAGTAATTGAGATCCCACCATTTTTTATAGTCGTATAGACATCGAAGGAAAAATTGCATGAGGCTCTGATGCAGGAGCATTGGGGCCTAGGTAGATCAGTCGAAGTTAGTCGACAGGAGGAGGACGAACAGAGGGAGTGCTGACGACCACTTGTGCGGAAGATCGGATTGACTTGTCAAAGTCAATAAAGTCAAGCAGGAGAAGTCGAGTGTGTAATCGACGGATGAAGCGAAGGTCGAGAGCTGACAGGTTGGAGGACAGATGACAAAGTTGGAGAGGGGGGCGTCGATGGTCGACATGCATCATACCACGCTTCCGACACGTTTGGGCATGAGCCAAGTGAGGAGGAAGGGGCAGACTGGAAAATCCTGAAGAGTGTAAAAGAAGTCGATGGGTAAGTCAAAGCTGACGGACAGTATGGTTGACATGATGGATTACTGTATCCTGTCAGAAGGATGCATAGAAGTAAAGGAGACTACTTGGCACCAGTTCGGGGTTGTTAAGGAAGTTAATGATAGTTATTGCAGGTGGGTGAAGACATGACAAATGTCATCACAGGAAGAGGCTGTGCAACACAGTTGAGGCACTGACAGTTGTAGGTTTGCAGGATATGGGAAGATCGTCAGATAAGGGATGCGTTTCTTGGGGATCAAAGTGATCTCGGAAACAACAACAATAGTAGAGTAGAAGGCCAGGAAGATTGGATCAGTTGGATAGTTTTTGGCATAGTAGGGATCAAGATAATTCTAGTAGATTGGATAGGAAAGTCACACATCTACAAAGCCAAGAAGATCGAGCCATAACTCATAGTTCCGCAGTGAACCAAGAAAGGGTGAGGTCGAAACACTGATATAGCGCACAGTTGCTTATGTATGTAAGGACTAAGGCCGACAGTTAGTTAGTTATTTACATTCCTTGCAGTTGCATTGTAACTGATTCAGTAGAAGTAATATAAGCCAGCTTCTGGCATGTTGTTTGCATCTTGTCTATGTGAACGTGTGTGGTGTGTAATTTTTAAGTAAGAACCTTACTTGTCTAAGGTGCCTTGCGTCAGTTGGTATTAGAGCTATAGCATTTTGTGATTTGAAGGATAGCCATATTAGAGCGGAAGTGAATCCTGCGTGTAGAAGAACGTCAGTGGTATTAAGCCTGCAAGTGCATTGAACAGCTCCAGCTGGGGTTGGGTAGAGTTGTACACTACTTGTTGAATTCTGGTTGCGATTGGACGGGTGGGAGTTTCAGCCAAGGTTGAAAATGGCTCACAGAGGCATTAATGTCCGGGTACGAAGAGTGGGTGGCGCAGTAGTCACAGTTGATCGTGAAATGTTCGACGAGTGTGTCTGAACAATGCGAACTTTGATGTATGAAGTCGCATCAATCAAAGAAATCCAAAGGTATGGTTGTATTCCTGATGCGTTAGACCACAACGACAAGGAATTCAATGAAGTGGAACCACAGGAAGTAGCAGGAGAAGAAACATTAGAAAAACTGATCAAAATTCTAACCGGTATGAGAGGTCGGGAAAATATAGACGTGCGTACCTACTCAGGAAGTTTGGATCCAGAAGACTTGATCGATTGGTTCAGGGAGATGGAGAAATACTTTGACATAAAGCAGTTTGAGGATCCTAAATGGGTTAAGACTGCATGTCTGAGGTTGAAAGGTCGTGCCTCATTGTGGTGAGACAATGTGCATGCTGACAGAGTCAAGAAGGGAAAGGAGAAAATCAAGTCTTGGGATAGGATGGTCGCCAAGTTGAACGGGAAGTTCTTGTCGGGTGACTATGTGATTTCCTTGTTCCGGAAATTGCAGAACTTTCGACAAAAGGAGATGACCATGAAGGAATACATGGAATAGTTCTATAGACCGTTGATAATATCGGGTCAGACCGACGAAGGAGAAGAAGTTGTCGCTAGATACGTGAATGCCTCAAAATATGCCATTCATAACAAGTTGAGCATGTCAAGATTCAGAGCAGTGAGTGAAGCCTACCAGTTAGCTCTGAAGGCAGAAGAGAATCTGTCGAGGAAATCCGCAGTGACCAGAGGCAGGATGACTGGTCGAGGTGTGAAGACTATTTTCGCAAAAGGCCAAAGTAGGAGATACGGGAAGGAATCTGTCGAAGAAAGTGGATGGATGGAAGGGACATAGACAAGGGAGAAAATGCAAGAAAACCGATGCGATGGTCGTGAGACTCGTGGTCGACGTGTGTATGGTCGAAGTGGTCCATCTAACAGAAAAGGAGCTAATAGACCAACCATAATCTGTTACAAGTGTCGTCGAGCTGGACACAAGGCATATGAATCCCCAAAGAACCTACATGCTCCAGAAGAGTCGAAACCCATATGTCGAAGAAATGAGCAAGTCGACGAGAGGGAAGAATCGGCATCCGATAGTAGTGAGGATGGTAAGAAGAAAATTCGGGCCATGACAACTAGGAAGACACCGGTTTTGGATGACAAACACGATGAGTAAGAGCTGGCACAACGAAAGGCGATCTTTCAAACCAAAGTGCGAATCGGCGATTGGCGTTGCAAGAACATAGTTGATGGTGGAAGCACTGAGAATCTTGTGTCGACAGAGGTATCGAAAAATAAAAGTTGAAGTTTTGGGAACATCCACACCCTTACAAGATCTCATGGTTGCAGAAAGGATACCATGTGAAGGTGACCAAACAGTGCCTAATTAACTTCAGAGTCGAAGGATTTGAAGACAATATACTATGCAACATGATCCCAATGGATGCATGCCATATGTTGTTAGGGATACCATGGAAATATGATCGTAAAATGATCTATGATGGTCGAGCCAACACAGTCACAATGTGGAAAAATGGCGTGAAGAGGACTCTTAAGTCGAAGCCAAAAGAACAGGTTGACTATAAGCACGACGAGAGCAAATGTTGGGAGAAGCGAGTGCTGATGTGTTCAGTGAAAGAATTCCTTGTAGAGGAGGAAAATCAGTCGGGGTGTTATGCTATCATTTCGAAAGGACCATGTGTCGAGAAGGAGACAATGGAGAAGATTCCGATTGAAGTCGAAAAGATGCTTGACCAGTTTCAAATCATAGTAGTCGATGTGACACTGACAGGATTTCCACCAACAAGGAGCAAATCCCATCAGATTGACTTGATTCCATGGTCGAGTATGCCAAACAAAGCACCGCATAGGATGAGTCCGAAAAAAGCTTAGGAACTCAACCGACAGGTCAAGAGTTGTTGGACAGAGGGTTTATCAGAGAAAGTCTGAGTTCGTGCGTGGTACCAACAGTATTAGCGCCGAAGAAAGGTGGAGAATGGAGAATGTGTACAGACTCTAGAGCCATCAACAAGATCACGATCAAGTACCGGTTTCCATTGTCGAGAATGGATGACTTGATGGATTGCGTGGAGCGAATACTTTGCGAAGATAGACCTGAAGACCGTTTATCACCAGATTCGGGTTAGAGAAGGAGATGAATGGAAGACAACATTCAAGACCAAGGAAGGGATGTATGAGTGGTTTGTCATGCCATTCGGATTGCTTAATGCACCCAGTACATTCATGCAATAGATTAATGAAGTACTGAAGCCAATCTTTGGGAAGTTTTTCATAGTCTATCTCGACGACATTCTGATTTTCAATTGAACCAAGACAGAACATTTGGAGCACATTCGACATGTATTGCAGAAGTTGCAGGAAGAGAATTTGATGGTGAACATGCAAAAGTGTTTCTTCATGAAGGAAGAACTGATGTACTTTGGGTCTGTAATCTCGAGTAAATGGTTGGTGATGGACACAGAAAAGGTGAAGGAAATATTCGATTGGCCGGAACCGACAAGTACGACTGGAGTAAGGAGTTTCCATGGACTTTCCAGTTTCTACAGGAAGTTCATTTGGGGATTCAGTCGGATTTGTGCACCTTTGACAGAGTGCATGAAAAAGGGCGAGTTCAAGTGGGCGGAGGATTCCCAACAAGCTTTCGACTAGTTGAAGGAAAAGGTCACTGAGAGCCCAGTGTTGGCGCTCCCAAATTTCGACAAAGTTTTCCAGGTCGATTGCGACGCAAGTGGAATGGAAATTGGAGCAGCGTTGAGCCAAGAGGGCCGACCAATTGCATTCTTCAGTGAGAAATTGGATGACGCAAAGCGGAAATATTTGGTCTATGACCAGGAATTGTATGCTATTGTTCAAGCATTGAAGAAGTGGAGGCATTATTTATTGCCCAAGGAATTTGTGTTTTACACAGATCACCAAGCACTGAGGTATTTGAATACTCAGTCGAAGTTAAATCAGTGACACATGAAATGGGTCGAATTCCTACAGGGATATACATTCATGTTGAGACATAAGTTGGGAAAGTCGAATAAGGTTTCCGATGCACTGAGTCACAGAGTTGCATTGTTGAACACGACGATAGTTCAGGCATCAAGAATAGAGTCGGTGAAGACAAAGTATGAGACCGATGAGGATTTTGCGAAAGCATGGGAAGCTTGTCGCGAACCATGGAGTGTCGACAAAACCCCATACTTGGATTATTTTATCCAAGAGGAATACCTATTCAAGGGAAATCAGTTATGCATGCCCAGAGGATCAGTTAGAGAGAAACTAATCCGAGAGTTGCATAGTGGCGAATTAGCAGGTAATTTTGGCATCGACAAGACCAGGGCAATGGTTGAAGAGAAGTATTATTGGCCAAGAATGACAACAGTTGTCGGAAAGTGGGTTCGACAATGTAGATTTTTCCAGTTGGAAAAAGGAAGAAGTAAGAACACGGGGTTCTATACACCATTACCTATACCGAATACCCCATGGGAGCACCTGAGCATGGATTTTGTGCTAGGATTGCCAAAGACGCAACAAGGGAGCGACTCAATATTTGTTGTAGTCGACATATTTTAAAAAATGACACACTTTATTCTGTGTCAGAAGACAAGTGACGCCATAGGAAATGCTGTACTATTTTTCAAGAGTCAGATTGCATGGGTTGTCAAAGAGTATCACATCGGATAGAGATACCAAGTTTATGGGACATTTATGGAGAACCCTATGGAAGAAACTGGACACGAGGTTGCAGTTTAGATCGACATATCATCCGTAGATAGAAGGACAGACCAAGGTGGTGAACAAAAGTTTGGGAAACCTTCTGAGATGTGGGAGAATGTGTTGGCGCAAGTAGAGTTTGCATATAACAATTCTATGAATCGGTCGACAGGTTTGAGCCCATTCCATATTGTTCAGGGAAGAAGCCCACATGGAGTGGTGGATTTGGTCGAGTTACCGACAGAAAGCAGGAAAAGCATAGACGCAGAATCATTTGTAGAGCATATGAAAGAAGTGCATGAAGATGTGCGAAAGCGCATAGAAAAGAGTAACACATCATACAAGTTGAGAGCCGATACGAATAAAAGACTACAGTCATTTAGTGAAGGAGACTTGGTCTATGCACATTTGTGGAAGGAGAGATTTTTTGACAAGGACATATAACAAGTTGAAGCTGAAGAAGATTGGACCATGTAAGATTATGAAGAAAATTTTGGACAATGCTTATGTGTTGGAGCTACCGAATGACTTGAACATTTCATCAACGTTCAATATCTCATATCTGTACAAGTTTGAATAAGGTTCAAGCAGTGGAAGCATGGAAGTGTCAAAGATCGACCGGACGGAGTAGATTCCAGATCGACAGAAAGAAGAAATCGTAGAAGTAATCGAGGAACACAAATTCGGGCATACGCATAGTTTGCAAAAGAAGGAATAATTAGTGCGATGGAAGGACTATGAGTTGCAGGCAGCAACATGGATTTCCGAAGAAGAGTTCAAGAGACTAACGAAGTAGTTGAGTTATTTTTCACCTGGGGAGTCTGATGCAAGAGCATCGGGGCCTAGGAAGATTAGTTGAAGTTATTCGATAGGAGGAGGCCGACCAGAGGGAGTGCCAATGACCATTGGTGTGGAAGAGGTGATTGACTTGTCGAAGTCAATAAAGTTGAGCAGGAGCACTCAGGTGTGCAACCGACAGATGCAGCGAAGGTTGAGAGCCAACAGGTTGGGTCGACATATGAAAAAGTTGGAGAGCAAGGTTTTGATGGTTGGCATGCGTCGCACCACGACTCTGACAAGTTTGGGCATGAGCCAAGCTAGGAGGAAGGGGTGGACTGGCGAAGCCTAAAGAGTGTGAAGGAAGCCGACGGGTAAGTCAAAGTTGACGGACAGTATGGTTGGCATGACGGATTACTATAGCCTATCAGAAGGACGCGTAGAAGTCAAGGAGAGTAATTTGCACCAAATCGGGGTTGCTAAGGAAGTTAATGACAATTATTGCAGGTGGGTGAATACATGATAGATGTTGTCACAAGTAGAGGCTGTGCAGCACGGTTGGGGCGCTGACAGTTGCAGGTCTGTAGGATCTAGGAAGATCGTCAGATAGGGGATGCGTATCTTGGGGATCAGAGTGATCTCAGGAACAACAACAGCAACAAAGTAGAAGGCCAAGAATATTGGATCAATTGGATAGTTTTTGGCATAGCAAAGCGCGAGAGAAGTCTGGTAGATTGGATAGGAAAGTCACACATCTACAGAGCCGAGAAGATCGAGCCATAGCTCAGATTTCTGCAGTGAACCAGGAGAGGGTGAGGTCGACACACTGAGATAGCACACAGGTGCTTCTGTATGTAATGACTAAGGCCGACATTTAGTTAGTTATTTGCATTCCTTGCAGTTACATTGTAACTGATTCGGTAGAAGTAATATAAGCCAACTTCTGGCATGTTGTTTGCATCTTTTCTATGTGAACATGTGTGTGTTGTGTAATTTTTAAGCAAGAACCTTACTTGTCTAAGGAACCTTACATCAGGCTCTCATGGGAACATAACTAATAACACACATTGTAGTGCATGCTAACAGGGATTTATGTGCACAGTCTCTTATTTTGACTGCTTTTTGAAATTTCTAGAAACATATTGCTTTCTGGATCTGATGAGGATGTCTTTAGTGAGCTGCATGCTATATGTTGATAATGCATTACTACAAGATTATCTCAAATGTTGCACATGTGAAAAATATAAGTGTTAATAGATGCGCCCTGAAGTATGAGGTTTGGAGGGTACTGTAGAGCCAATAATCTATCATCGTTCCTTTTGTTATTTCTTATTCCTATAAGTTGTGAACCAAGTGTGGATGGAACGTTCCTCTCATGGGGGAATATTGCTGGTAATAACCGATGGAGCTATAACAAATAATGGTATTTTATGCAAATGAGGTGGGAATACCCATGCTCGTGAAAATATGTCAAGATCAGTACAATAAGAGGAGACCAAGGGGTCAACTCATAATATTTCCAGTACATGGACAAAGACAACTTCAATCCATGTAAGAGTAGATGAACATGGAAATGATGTTAATAGTGTCAAAGAAGCAGAACTACTGATGATCATGATAATCCCTTGGGGGTGGGGGGATGGAATATTGGTGAAGTCGTTGGATGGGGCACCTCACTACCAGTTGTGCTACTACCATGATTTGTAAATGTGAACAATGTTACCTTCAAAATGTACGACTCCCCCTGATGTGATAGATGTGTTGTTGTCAAGCATAGGGGAGACTACCAATTTCAGGAGCACTAATGACTCTCCCTACTTAGTTCAAGATGATCCCTTATGTTGATTGAAAAGGACCCAAATATACAACTGTAACTACTACAACTCTCAAAATATGGTGATTTGATGTTGATGAGAGCTTAAGTATATAATAATATGAGGGTCTTATCCTGAGAACCAAGATCATTTTGTAACCAATTGTACGACTAATAGGCCTGACACAAGACTGAATGATAAGTGTGGGGCTCATAAATTCCTTTGATCGATGTAAACTGTGGGAGTGAGTGAGGGTATCTTTCCTCAAAATAGTGGTGCAGAGTGTAACGAAGGGAGACAAATTGTAGAGGAAGGGATTTGTTGGATACACAATACAGAGGGTAATGGTGACTAACAAAAATGACAATGTTGGGGAGAGAAACATTCAACTACATCAACTAAAGGCAACTAGTGGTTGCTTCCAAAAGAATCAAGTGATCCCATAGTTTTGTGTGGATTGGGGAACTATTTGTACATAAATAATGATTGGGGGGGTCCCCATGGTTTTGAGTGCATCGGGGAGCCAATTTAATGACGGGCAAGATTACCACAGTTTTGGGTGAATCAAAGAATCAATTTGATGATGGCCCGAGTTCCCACGGTCTTGAGTGGGTTGGGGAACTTTTTCCACGATGACGTGAGGGTTGTTTTGAAAATGAAAAGATGTGTTACCCATGAATCAATGCCATGCAAATTGTTCCTACGGGGATAACTAAATAGAATTGGTTTCTTCAAAGGGTGGGGGCCCCATTGTTGTCTTCATGGGGGTGATGATACGAGGAAGAGTGAAAATGGAATATTAATCATGGAGGTATGAGTGGTTAAATATGATTCTTGATCGTCACATGTGTCGAGGAATATGATGGCATCAACTGTTGGAGGGAATATATACCAACTGCATGTTTACATCCTCACTATCATCGACATAGTTGTTCTATTCTTTGAATACCATGGGAAGGGTCATTCCCAAAGGGGTGAGGTTATCTGATAGTCGCTTTTGTGCAGAACAAAGTGTGCACAGTGCGCCCAATAGAGGGCACTGAAAGGAATGGTGGGTCAACAACCTACATGATATGCATGTGCAAGTGGCATAGGCTTGATTGAGGACATGTGCCAGACTCTGAGTATTCCTAGTAGGCGACGTTTGATCGAGGAGGTGTGGCTGTGATTCCTCCATTTTAATTGTTTTTAAGGAGAACATTATCGGGGTGGCCATTGTTTAAGTGATGACATTTATGAAATCCATTTCTTACTGTTTAGGTGGAGGAATCTCAACCAAAGGTGTGTAAGGCGGGTGGTTTCCAAAGCGTCCTGAAATCAAGGGAGGTCGGTACAATGGTGCGTATAATGCCTGGACTAAAAGCAAGTCGAACACACATGATTAATTCATAAGGAATTGGACTTAGTTGTCACAGTGGGGGAAGATGAGGTTGAACATGTGCCCTCTACTATAGTATGGTCCATGTGCGTCACACTAACAGTGGTATTAAGAAAATTCTTGAGCTTCGGCAAGAGGAGCACAAGTTGGTCACATGGCCTTGCTGGCCACATAGGGAACATGGTGGGGTGACCCTTGTTGTGGGAGTAGTGGTTTTCATTACTGGGGATTTCAACCTAGGTTGATTTATGTCCCCTACTTTACTCCTAGCGACTAGAAATGGTGTTTCGGGAAGAGGATTGGTTACCATAGGGGTTTTCAACTTGGGTTGTCTTATTCCCCCATTATTGGGTTTAGTGACAGCCGATAGTGGCTTGGTTAAAGGTGTTTTTGGCTCGGTGTGTCGTACATATGGCATAATTGGCCTAGATGGTGTTACTGCTAAGACTGGTACAAACTCATAATGGGTCACTACTTCAGAGGCCATTTCTAGGTAGAGTGAAGTAAGGTACCACACAAGTATTCCCAAATTGAGCCCAAGTAGAGTCAGTTGATCCATAAATGGTGTCCCTTGCATGCCCATAGGTGGTACAAGAATAGTATCTAAAGGATGGGAAGCACTAATGGACTCAATGTCTATTCAATGCCATGACTCGTCAAATGGGTTGATGATGATGTCGATGGGTTGGGGATGTATTTTCAAAGGATAAAATAGTGCACATAAGGCCATCTATCGATGTAGGGATTTCGGGGGGAGGTCTTGAATATGCCCCTAGAAAGTTGGAATATTTGTACACTCCTAGGAATATATCAACGTAAGGAGGTTGACTCACTTTGCATATAGTGGGTAGAAATTTTTTTAGATTAGTGTTGGTATGAGTGTCATAGTAATTGAGGTTTTCAAGGGTGACTATCTTCCCATTTAAGGGAAACATTATTATTCGAAAGACCAAAGAGGAAGATTCCTTCATGGCATACACAACTACGACCCAAAAGGATGTTTTAGTCGAGTTGCACATTGAATACTTCAATATAAATCATTACCATCTTCCCCCCTAGCTCAATGTGTACATTTGGGTATAAACCCCTTGGTTTTATTGGTATCCCGTCATATGCACAAAGGGAGATAGATGAGAGAACTAATTCATGTGATCCCAATCGTTTCTAGACATTATATGACACTACACATGTGGATGTGCCTTCATTGATAATGCATCGATGGATCATGATGTTTTTAATTGTAATTGGAACTTGGAATGAAACTGAAGAGGGTAATCATGGTTCACCTTTATCGAGATAGAAGGTCATAAGGCACGAGTTTGAAGGGTCAACAATGCAAAATGCATTAAGTAATTACTTCCTTTGGGTTGGGCATGACTATAGCACTTCTAAAGTGGATATGGAAACTGGTGACTGGTCCAAGTCATCCACAATATTGTAGTTGTGGGTGCATTTCATATGGGGGTTATGGGGGGTGCACCTAAGCAGTACCTTAATTGGAATCCTGAGGATTTTCTCAGCACTTGGTTGTGATATTTGCAAAGTGTCTCCCGAGGTAGTAGGCACATCATACCCTTGTGTGGTTTAGGCCCACCATAGCCTTTGGCTCAAGTTTGTAGGTTAACACATATCACGTTCATGTAAATATTTTGAAAGGTGCCATCGCATGGGGAAGAGGCTCCTACTGCTGGGAGCCTGGGTGACTAGCCATTGGTTGGAAAATGATTGTTGTAATATAGAAGGATAGTGTTGTGGTGCGTAGGGTTCCTAAGGAGGAATTGATTTTATATTTTTCTTCACTTCCACCAACTGTTTACAGTCGGGGATGAGTGGAAAATGGTGAGTATAGTGAACATACTCTTCACATATTGAGCAAGAATAGTTTGTCCTCAACTTAGCATTTTTACTTCATTTGGGGGGTTATTAGCCCCCACATTCTGGTTACCCAGGTTCTAATTTAGCTAGGTAGGAGGGTTGACACCTTACCCCTACTGTGGGATTATTTTTCGCTTACCTTTATTCTTCCTCTAATTTTGAGGGTTCTAGGGATTAGATATGTTTATCGGTCAAACTATTGAGCTTCTTGCATGAAAGAAGGTTGTAATAAATTGACCCCCATGTGTGGTATGGGGACCAAAATAGGTCAACACTGTAATTTGTAATAAGGATTATACTCATGTGGTGGGATATATGCATTGTGTGCTCCATAGGATGTGGATGTAGGAGTTGTTTTTGCCATTCGTGGTGGAGGTACAAAATATGCTTGGCTTGCATTGTGGTAATTAGGACTATAGGTTCCATATTGTAGCTATCCAAACTAATGATTTTGTATAGTTGTAAGAGGTTTTGACATGGTGGTGATGGGAGGGTATTGCATTGCCATATGGAAGGCATAACAATCAAGGGAGGGGGAACCTTTCCTTATTGGGAAATGGATCCACTAATCCCATCAGCTGCATGTGACTACCCCACATGTGTGGGATCCAAATATCGATCCTAAGGGGCATCAAAGAGGATGAGAATAAATGAGATCGAAATGTTGGGCCTTCAGGATGGTCTCTTCCTCGATTTGGGGCAATGAGGTTGCCACATCCTTTGTAATCACAGGTTGGAGTGATTTGATCGACCCGTTTACCAGGAACTAAGGTTGTATGTTGATTTTTCATAATAGGTGTCATCTACATCATTGATGGATGTGGTCTACTATGTCGGAGAGGTATTCTATCGAATTTCTACGAGAATCTCGAGGCCTAGGTCATGGCATATGGGAAACTAAAAGTAAGTGAGAAACACAGTGGCTATTGTCCCAAGTGTGGCATGGGTTTCCCTTGGTAATTTCACATACCATTTTTCCACTATTCCTGTAAGGGTTTGTTGAAAGAGGTGAAGCCTCACTGATTCATCTACTATACTATTGGAGGAACACCATAAGTGGAATGACATGACATGGTTTGCGAGGTCATCTCATATTTACCTTAAAATTTAGGGATATTAGAGGGGATATTATCAGGCATAAATGACCATGTTGGATCATGTGATATGGGGTCATTGATCAATATGGATAGATCGGGGAGATTCAATCTATCCATGAAAGTTAGGTTGGTATAAGGTGCTTCCATCATGTGTAGTATATTGTTTCCTTGAGTGCGATAAAAAGAGGTATGTGGCGTTGATCTTTGTCTCCGATGTAAGGAAGAGGGTGATGTGTTCCCTTCTCCTAAAGATGGAGAAGAAAAGGGTGGATTCCCTTCGAGGCGTGGACTCTTCCATGAGGGGATGAAGCAAATGGGTCTAAATTGTCTCTAACGAGAAAAAATGAAGGGTTTCCTCTTTCGTGAGAGGATGAATAAAATGGATATAATATATCTATAGGAGGATAAAATGAATCAAGCAAGGAGTGGCCTTGCCCAAAAGATCCTATCAATGTCACTTGGGAGCATCCCATCTAGAGCATCTCTCTCGTGAACCACGGAGAGGAAGTGGGAAAAAAACCCTCGAGAGAGGGGAAAGTCCTTATAGTGTACAAGACCTCCTTATGTGGTATTTTTCCTCAATGTTGAAAGTTTTGTGTGACAAATGAGAGTGACGATGGGAATAGATACAATTGAACAAATGCAAAAATATGCCAACCACAACAAATGCAAAATGGTGCAAAGTGAGTGATATGTGCTATGTCATTTAGTGCAAGTGATCTCACATGTAGGTTCTTCTAAATTGCAAGTTATGTGAACTTGTATTTAAAAAGAAAATAAATGTAAACTCCCCAAATACCTAACGTCCTTCCTCTCAAATGTAACTGGACCTTCCAAAAGCACAATCGTTGGTGATAATGGGATCATCCAAATGATTGGCTTGTGAAGGTAACTATGATTCAGTTATATCGGTGATGGGGCTGTGTTCCAGAATGGCTTGGCAACATTTCCCAATTGCGATATCTAACTTTAGGATTCAATTTCACTCACAATTGCAACTTGGTGACATCCTAATTTTGGCCACTAAGATACACGTGTTAAGTGTGGATAAGTTGTTCATCATGAGTGGTATAGTCTAGTCTCCACAAAAAGATGAGTGACTCTTTGTAGGGAGAAAGGAAACTATACCTCATATTTCATGTTCTTGGGCACTGCACCTTCTTATATGGGTTGTCTTTTGACACTTGATGATAGCAGTATTTAAAAGTACCATGTATGTCAACAATCTATTGTTTCATACAAAGTGTAGAAGATTGGTGGGAATTATTTGGATGCCTAGCCCAATCAATCCTAACCAAACTATAAAATTTCTTGTGACCTACTATAGAGGAATTTAACTGGTTGAGAATTACAACTGTTGATTTTAAGGGTCCAAATTTGATTTAAGGACTGTAAGAGAGGTATTTAACAATCCTACTTCTTTGTGATCCATCAAGGTCTAACAAGGTACAAGATAGAGAGCATACTCAAAGTAAGAGAGTATCTATGTATCTTAGTGTGTTCTAGTGGAGACACGTGAGTGGAATAAGAAAATTATATTGATTGTTTCATTTAACTAAAGAGCTCAAACTAAATGTAAGTGTATTTTGGACCTCAACTGAAAAGATACTAAAGGTGCTTGCAACCAACAATTTTGATTAACAATTCTTATGATGTAAAAGTGGGCAATGGAGGTATTTCACACTTCTCCCCCTTTTCTGATTCACCAATTTCACAAGGAGTGCAAGGTGAAGAGCATACTTCAGGATATTGGAGTCTTTAGGTCCTTGCGTGTGTGCAAAAGCGATCTACACTACTTTGACTAAAACATAGAAATAATCAAATAACATTAGATGTGTATACTAACAACTTCTAATGAAATGGCAAGCATGATGACTTGAACACTAGTGACAACTATGAGGCATGTTGAAAGCCCCAAAGTATTTTACCTAAGTGGTTTTCAAGGGAAGACTCCTTTACTTGCTAATCTTGAGCTAAGTGAGCTAATTACTAGAGTAAAATACAACTATGGCAAGTTATTTTATTTATGGTTCATTAGTGAGCAGTCATTCTGACTGCAATGTTTGTGCAAAGCAGATAAAAATAAAAATAAAATATAGTAGCAAGGGTATTCCAAATACAAACACTTTAGTAATGCGGTTAAAACACAACAGAGATTTGCAATTAAATAGAAAATTACTCAACGGGAGTAGGTCTGATAAACTACATGGTCAGTGCCATTATCAAAGGAAAATATGCACAAGCAACACACCGTAATCTGTGCAACTGTGTAAACAACAATTATGACCAAGAGGAGGCCAATTTCTGGGAACGGAGGGTATGGAGTTGATCTTCTACACAACACAAGAACCCAAAATTAGCTATTTTGAAAATAACAACCTATTTACTAAGAAATGAACAAAAATGAAGTGGAATCGCCATAAATACTATTGTGGGAAAAATAGCACAAAGGTGTGTAGATCTTCCCACTTGAGGAGTGAAATCCTTAGAGGTTTCTACCAAGGCCCAGTATTGTGTTACTAAATCAAATCCGATGAATCCAAATTGATCCTGCAAGCTCTTGTTAGCAAAATAAAACAAATAACATGAAATAAACAAAGAACGTGAAGATATCCAAACCAAAACAACAAGTAGATGCTAGAACCAATTTAGATTTCCCAATGGCCAATCTTGTTACATGTAGTATCACCTACAGGGTGCAACCTTCAAGGGAATCATACAATATCCATTAGAGAGGTCCTTTTTGTCCACACTAAATGCTAAATAACTTTAAGAACAAATGAGAGAAATGCATGCCCCTTGGAGGAAGGTGGAAATGGAGATTGGGGAATGCCAATGGGTTAGGAAGAGGTGAACTATGAGGAAGTCTCATCACAATTCCAGCAACAAAACCTTTCTCTAATTTTCTCTACTTAGATGCATGCCCATGGCTTCCTTTTATAGACCAAGAGGTGGCCAAGAAACATCTAGATCTAAGTGTGAACTAATTCACTTCATGAACTAGCTCCAAAGTACACAAAAGGGGCTATTCAATGCTTGAAGAGACAAATTCGAATTTTTTTTGGTGAGGAAGATTTCATGAGCCTTCAATGCATAGCAGGTGGTTGAGATCTCACTGTTTTTACAGTCACGCAGATATCGAAGTAAAACCTGTGCAAGGCCCACACATGCACATAATGATAACACGCACTTTAGGGTGGGAAACATGACTTCATCTGCGTGATCTCTTCTTTTGACTGATTTTTGAAATTTTTGGATGCACATTGCTTTTTGGATCTAATGAGGATGTCTTACGTGAGCTCCATGCTATATGTTGATGACACCTTATTACAAGATTAGCTAAAATGTCATATGTGTGTGAAATTTAAGCATTAACATAAACTGAGAACTTTTGAGGTGAGGGGATATTTGGAGTAGGAAACTCAAAAAACCAATTTTTGTCTCATCATATTTGTTTATTTACATCTCTGGTAATTGAATATTAATACCTAGAGATCTTGAATATGATGACATTTGTAACTCCTACATTGCAAAGGGCAATGTTGATAAAGTAAAATCATTTGAACATGCATGCTTTCATACATAATAAATTCAAGACGCTTTCATTGCACTGACAGTAGTGAGGTGCTTACAACCCAATATGAGGGAGATGTTGTCATGTTTGTCACATTTGCCATGTTTTTCACATTACGTTTCCATGTCGGCACAAAACTTAACAAAATTAAAAAATTCATATTGGCTCATAAAATAAAAAATTAAAAGTCCATCTTAAATCCGTAACTATTAAGCACCAAGAGGGATTCAATTTCTTAAGATGTAAACATTTGTGTAAAAATTAAAAGATACTAAAAATTATGCCTAAAAAATTGGATCCCTCTCAGTGCTTAAGAGATCCAGGTTTAAGATGGATCTAGGCTCGTGCATAATAAATTTAGGGCTAGGGAACTAAAATCATTTAAACATCTATACTTTCATTATCGGATGATGCCTAATAAATTCAAATTCATGGCTCATATATATATATATATATATATATATATATATATCAAGCTAAAGGTGGATGTTCTTGTTCTTCACCTACTTGATAGGCTTCCTAATCTAGAGAAATTTTCCTTCTATATATATATATGTATGTATGTATGTGTGTGTGTGTGTATATGTATATGTATATGTATATATATATGTGTGTGTGTGTATTTATATATATATATATATATATATATATATATATATGTACACACACACACACACATATATATATATATCCAAATTCTTTCTCAATTGCGAATATAGGTTCTTCAAGCTTGCTCAATTGCCAATATAGATACTTTCTCAATTGTGAATATAGATTCATCAATCTTTCTCAAATGTGAAAGTAAAGTTTCTACCTCACTTGTGAATATAGAAAATTATTCATTTGTGAATATAGATTCTTCAAGCTTGTTGAATAGTGAATATAGATTCTTCTTCAATTGTGTTTATATAGATTCATCAATCTTGCTTGACATTGTGAATATAGAATCCCATTGAAGCTTGAAATTGTGAATGTAGAATCCTCTTGAAGCTTGCTAATTGTGAATGTGGAATCCTCAAATCCAAATGCTAACTATAGAATCCTCTTCAAGCTTGTTGATTGTGAACATAGAGTGTCTTGAGCTTCCTCAATTGCTTTGAATGTTGTTTGTGAAGTATTCTGCTATATGGGAGATGGGAAGACAGGAAGATGAAATGCAAAATTTTGGGTATAAGAGCATTCTGGTGAATTTTTGCACAGGCAAAATGGGCTAGCATTATGTACACACATAACGGTAGCGCGTTATGGACAAACAAAAAACACTAGCATTATTGTAATCATCAAAACCTTATTCAATAGTTTATTTAATAGTTTCTATGGGTTGGGAGGTTAAATAGGGATTTGGTGTTAGGGGCTTAGGGATTAGAGATGGGGGGTGGTTAGTTAGGGGTAAGGGGATAGGAGGGGGGTTAGCGAGGGGGAGAGAGAGACAAAGACTGAGAGGGGGTTAGTAATGGTTAGGGGGGGAGGAGGGAGAGAGAGAGAGGAGAGGGTGTTAGTTGTAGGGAGTGAGAAAGAGAGATGGGAGGTGTGGTTAGAGGTAGGTGGAGGTGTAGGGAAGAGAGAGAGAGACTGAGAGAACCCAGGTTAGTAAGAGATAGGGAGAGGAGGGGGTTTTGGGCTGGGGGGAGTAGTAGAGAGATAGGAAGAGTAGGATGGTGATGATGACCACAATGATGATGATGATGACGACAATGATGATGAGGAGGATGGAGATGATGATGATGATGATGATGAAGATGGTGATGAGGATGAAGATTGTTAGCACCATATTTGTGCTAAATGTTTAGAGGGGTTTTGAAATACTGAAACATGTCTATTCATGAAAATAACCAAATAAAAAACTATGCTCATAGCCCACATATCCCAAATATCAGGAGCTCACGGGTCTGCACGATGGTTTTGGGTCCAGAACAGAGACAATGACGAAAATCTAAGGTTCTAATGGTGTTGTGAGGGTTAAATAACACAGAAATGTGCCCTCAGGGTATAATGGTGCCTTTGGACGGCTCGGATGAAGAGCAAGGAAGATCGACGGATGCGAGCGCCCTTCACAGAAAAGTTGGGGCGCTAGTAGAGGGTTAACCAGCGGGCAAGTCAGAGTCTGATCGACGACGCAGGAGACGGATCAGCGACTGATAAATCATTCGCATATCTAACATACGCGGAGAAATTGAAAGTACATATTTGCGAACTTTTGGTAGGGAAGTGAAAGTTTGAATGGTCCAGATGCGAGGGAGCTCAGATATACAACCGAGACTTAATTTGAAAATCTTACTTTTGCAAGCGATCACTGGTTTGAAAATCTACGAACATGAGAGGGATGCCACGCCATCCGACGGTCGAGGTGGAGGTAAGGTTAAAATATCTATGGTGTTGGTTTGTTCATGATGTTGGAGGCCATGTGGCATCTCTGTGGCAAGTGAATTATGGTCAATGAGACTAAATCCACCTCAGCACCGTCGTATGTTCTCCCACCTATCCAGAAATCCTGGTTAGGCATGTTTCACGTCATCTCAAGCCTCTATCATCATTCACACTTGCTTGGAAGATTCGGTCAGACCATCATGGTAAGGATGATTGTACATGGTCGTCGTCACTATCAGGATCTTTATGAACAGGGTCCAAGCATTCGTTGATTCATGACCATTGCATGAGAAAGGTGGCAAAGTCCTATAGCTAAGGTATCTTCGGTTAGAGCCCGATCATGGAGAAGGACCGAGGAGCCGAGGTGGTCTTCATACTAGAGCAAGCATGGTTTGAGGTGGAGGGAGAGCAAGTTCCTTCACCTCCTATATTTTTTGACCACATGGAGGAGAGGTCTGCAAGTGGGCCCGAGAAGCATGAACGCCGACAGGTATACAGGGAGGTTCGACGTCGAAAGAAGAACAAAGTGGCCCGAGAAGAGGAGCGGGACACCCACGAAGCTATAGAGATTCTACAAGATTTCATCCTCTCCACTAAAGAGGAGACACCTCCTCCTCCAACAGAAGAAACACAGGTGGAAGATTCCCCGAGGATATAAGACTTCTTCGATCAACAGGGCCAGTTGAAGACTTAGGAGTGAGGTGGCAGCCTATTCCCCAATTTTCTATGGTATGTCATATTAGTATGTTTTGAAACATGTTTATATGTAATAGTTCTCAATTTTTTAGGATGTTAGAGTCTGTAAGCCCGCTGATAGCACGTGTGAAATAGATCGTGTCTTACCCGTTATCAGTCCTTTTCCTTCTGTAATTTGTTTCCAAAGGTGGCGAAATGGACCCTTAGGTGGAAGCATAGTTTTAACTATTTTCTGATAGTCGATTCGAGGCTGAGAACCAAGTAGATCTATAAATGCATTGTAATAGAAGAGCAAAGGGTTGGAAAATCAATGGGATGAGGCCTAGGAGAGCTAGGCTCTGTTTTGAAACATTGTCCTTAATAAAATTGCAGTGTTTGAAGCTGGTTTGGGCAGAGATTCATGTGTCATTTAGTTTACAGTCTGTATTTCTTCTTCTCATGTGAATGTGCTTCCTGTTGTTTGCTTCCATTATGTTTTCTTTTTTCATATATGGAATAAGTGTGTCACAGTGCATAATTCTTTCTCACAAGCTCTCGCTATTTTTTTTCATATATACACCAAGCAATTCCTCTAAAGTTAACATCGAATTCATCCATGATTGATGCTCATGTCAATGGATTTTTCATTTCTTCTTCCCTTATCACCAGACAAATCATTTTGACTATAAATGGATGGCTATCCTGCCTTTATTCTGATATTCCATGCAACAACACTATTATTTGGTTTATGTGTTATGTTTGACTCCATTGCCTAATGTTTTCTCTCTTGATTGTCTTACCAAAATCTCAAAAACAATTGTCCCATAAGAAATCTAACCTTCTGAATGTGCTTTGAATGAATATCTTGAGTAGGAAGACTGTGTGTTTATTTTTGTTTTACTTTCAATCTTCTGTCAATGTTGAGAGATCCCTATTTGGTTGTATATGTTAGAATGCAACCCAAATAGGTTTTGTGGTTACCCTAGTTTGGCCTTCTTCGACAACCTTAGGGATCAATTTGGGTTCTAACATAGTGGCACCGTTGTCGGGGAATGAGAGTCTTATTGTCCCTGGGAAGAATGAAAAAGTTCAGATCTGAATGTTGATGGTGAACAACAGTCAGACATTAATAAGGTTGTATACCTTTCACCTGGCGACTCCACTCGTTGAGTTCTCATTTTGAAGGTAGCTCCGCTGGGGAATATTGGTGACTCCATGCTAGAATTTAGATGTTGAATATCCTATGGTGACTCCCCTGGGGATGAGATCAGTTGTATTAGATGTACAAGGAGCAATATCTAGGTATCACAGTATGAATTCTCTTAAAGAGGTCTTGTTCTTCTGTTTTGGTTTCCTTTTACCTTTTTGGGTGTGTATTAGAAGGCTCCTGCTTCGCCGAAGAGCCCCAAGTCGTGAGGGAGTTTCCTTTGTATATCCTTCATTAAATTTTGCAGATGTACATTCTTCTTTCATCCTAAGAGCTAACCCAATTCCTCCTTTCGAGTCATGTAAAGTCTCTACTCAATCCTGCAAACCCCAAGAGAACAAGAATGATGACCTTTTTCCTGTACATACGCCTTTTCCCTCTAGACCTCCACAAAGATATATCCCTTTAAAACTGCCCCCTGTCCTTCATGAATATCCTCCTAAATACCAGAAGTACCTCCCTATTTTTTATGGTGAAGATGAAGTCTTCGTGCTCAGAAGCATGTCCAAGGTTTTGAGCATTTTTTAGACCTTTTTGAAGTAGAGCATGATGATGTTTGTATGAGGATTTTTTCCCAGTCCTTCCAGGGAGATGTGAAGAAATGGTTCAAGCACTTACAACCCGAATCTATCCACACATGGGAGGAGTTTTCCAATGTATTTTTGGAATTTCGGGGTAGAAGAAGATCATTAGACGAAGCATTGTCAAAATTTTACTCCATGGGAAGACAAAAGGGTGAGGCCCTGTCTAGATTCAACAGGAGGTTTACGAGTTTCTATTATAACATACCAGAGGAAATTCAGCCCCTAGAAAATGCTGCTAAGTTGTAGTACACATCTTCCCTTTTTCCCGAGTTGTCATTTTTTCTGTTGGAAAGAAAGTCTTCCACCTTGTAGCAGATGTTCGTTGATGCATTGGAGGTTGAAGATAATCTCAGGATGTCTAGAAAATTTTTAGAGCAAAGCATTGAGGGTGGAATGGAAAGGATATCAAAGATGGAGGAAGCATTGAGGGTGGAATGGAAAGGATATCAAAGATGGAGGAAGGGTATGAACCAGAAGAGTATGTTATACATTCTCATCGTTCTCATGATGAATTGAGAAATGGTTAGCGCACCCACATACAAGGGAAGGAGAGTATTGATTTGTTTTATATGGATGGAAATATGCAGATGGAATCTCCTGCAGGGGAAGGATTTAAACAATATTTTGATCCTCCTATATATGATGAGTACGAAGATGAACAATGGGATGGGGTCCTTAAGCAGTCAGCAGATCCTGAAAATTTTGATATAGCTAGTGGAGAAAGCCCAAAGGCCTTGCATGAGGAATCATACCCTCATTAGAAGGATAGAGAAGAGGCTAGTTGTCAATGTACTTATGAAAGCTTCCTACAGGAAGAGGTTGTTCCCTTGGCAGAAAGTGAAGCAAGTTGTGATACCCATGGAAAATATTTTGGAGTTGGCTCACCCATTTAGCAAGTTGAAACTGACCAGGAAGTAAGTATGTAGGGGGAGGACCAGGATAGCTAGTATAGTGTTTCCTCATATAATTAGGGCCTAGAATCCTTGTCCTAGGGATAAGTTCTTCTTCTTAATCCATTTGAAAATCAAGAAAGGGGTCCCTTTTGAAGCACTAGAGCAGAATCAGGTTTTGAAACCAGGGATTCTAGACATCCCAAGAAGTGATATTATGAACAACTCATGTGTTGAAATACCCTCTCATGTTACCAGAATGCAGTCTCAGCAAAGGGATGTACTTGACTCTGATTATTTCAGTCCTATTAGGGTGTATAAGGGCCTAAGCGGGCACGATTTTTAGGTTCCACTTGAGGCTTGCTATGAGTATCGAATCCCTATGCCTGATAAGAATGACAAAGAAGATGACCATGTTACTTGCAGTCCTTTTGAAGCAAAATTTTCTAGGCTACGAGAAAATTTATAGATTGACGAAGTGCCAGATAGGTTGCAGCAGCGGCAGACTTGTCTTGCTAGAGGAAGGGCGGGAAAAATTGGAAGATACCATGTTTTATATGATCCAATAGCTGACTATATGGAAAGATGCTTCAGTTGGGGTAATAGGCTTTGTTTTTGTCAAAAGGATCGCACGTATCATCAATACTTTTTTCCAATAGGTTCTTATCCTCTGTTTTTAGTTAAGCATGATGTGGAGGTTTTCCTGTTGGATCAGTTGTTGGATTGGCTACATTGGCACTTTCATATCACTTGATGTGATAGTCATTTCAGTAGCATAGGGTAGAATAGTTTTTTGTATAAATAATCTTGGCACGCCGAGCACTTTTTCAGCATTTCAGTTGCAGTAGGGTTTTGCAGTCTTCAGTCAGTTTCCAGTATGTACAGTTCAATTCCATTTGTCAAATTTAGTTTTAGATGGAGAGCTGCAGGCAACTGGTTTTTTATGATCAGAAAGGCCCAATTGATAAGGCATTGGTCTATGGGGTTCTTCGCTACCTCTCAGGGAGGATATCATCCCCAATAGGAGCCAATTGTTAGCACCAGATTTGTGCTAAATGATTAGAGGGGTTTGGAAAGACCGAAAGGTGACTATTCATGAAAATAACCAAAGAAAAAACTATGCTCATAGCCCAAATATCCCAAAGATCAGGAGCTCACGGGTTTGCACGATGGTTTTGGGTCCAGAACAGAAACAATGACGAAAATCTAAGGTTCTAATGGTATTATGAGGATTAAATAACACAGAAATGCGCCCTCTAGGTACAATGGTGCCTTTGGACGGCTCATATCAAGAGAAAGGAAGATTGATGGATGCGAGTGCCCTTCGCAGAAAATTTGGGGGCGCTAGCAGAGGGTTAACCAGTGGGAAAGTCAGAGTCTGATCGACGGCGCAGGAGACGGATCAACGCTTGATAATTCGTTCGCATATCTATCATACACAGAGAAATCCAAAGTGCATATTTGTGAACTTTTGGTAGGGAAGTGCAAGTTCAGACGGTCTGGATGTGAGGGAGCTCTGATCTATGACCGAGACTTAGTTCGCAGATCTTACTTGTGCAGGCGATCACTGGTCTGAAAATATGCGAACATGAGAAGGATGTCACACCATCCAACGGTCGAGGTGGAGGTAAGGTTAAAAGATCTATGGTGCTGGTCTGTTCATGATGTTGGAAGCCATGTGGCATCTCTGTGGCAAGTGAATGATGGCCAATGAGACTAAATCCACCTTAGCGTCGTCGTATGTTCTCCCACCTATCTAGAAAGCCTGGTTAGGCATGTTTCACGTCATCTCACGCCTCTGTCATCATTCACACTTGCTTGCAAGATTCGGTCAAACCATCATGGTAAGGATGATTGCGCATGGCTTCCATCAATATCAGGATCGTTATGAACAAGGTTCCGACATTCGCTAATTCATGACCATTGCATGAGAATGGTGGCAAAGTCCTGCAACTCAGGTATCTTTCGGTTAGAGCTTGATCATGGAGAAGGACCGAGGAGCCAAGGTGGTATTCATACCAGAGAAAGCATGGTCTGAGGTGGAGGAAGAGCACGTTCCTTCGCCCCTATATTTTTTGATCGCGTCGAGGAGAGCTTAGCAAGCGAGCCTGAGGAGCATGAACGCCGACAGGTATACAGGGAGTTTCGACGTCGAAAGAAGAAGAAAGTGGCCTAAGAAGAGGATCGGGACACCCATGAAGCTGTAGATATTCTCCAAGATTTCATCCTCTCCACTGAAGAAGCGACACCTCCTCCTCCAGCAGAAGAAACATAGGTGGAAGATTCCCTGAGGATATAAGACTTCTCTGATCAACAGGGCCAATTGAAGACTCAGGAGTGAGGCGGTAGCCTATTCCCCAGTTTTCTATGGTCTTTCATATTAGTATGTTTTGAAATAGGTTTATAATTAATATTTCTCATGTTTTGAGGCTGTTAGAGTCTGTAATCCTACTGATAGTGCATGTGAAATAGATCGTGGCTTACCCGTTAGCAGTCCTTTTCCTTCTATAATTTGCTGCTAAAGGTGGAAAAACGGACCCTTAGGTGGACGCATAGTTTTAACTATTTTTTGATAGTCGACTCGAGGCTGAGAGCCAAGTAGATCTATAAATGCATTGTAATAGAAGAGCAAAGGGTTGGAAAATCAATGGGTTGAGGCCTAGGAGAGGTAGGCTCTGTTTTGAAACATTGTCCTTAATAAAATTACAGTGTTTGAAGCTGGTTTGGACAGAGATTCATGTGTCATTTAGTTTACAGTCTGTATTTCTTATTCTCATGTGAATGTGATTCATATTGTTTGCTTCCATTATGTTTTCTTTTTTCATATCTGGAATAAGGGTGTAACTGTTACACCTAAAATCTACCCATCATTATGATTTAGTGTATACATTCCTGAAGTCATCTAGACCAAGTGCTCATTTGGAGGATTTGTACTCAGTTTGTACACCCTTTTGAGAGGTTTTCGCAGGTTGCACACTAGCAACATGCGTCGTCGCAG